>WBNM01041219.1:126657-195285 GCA_013399055.1 Ramphastos sulfuratus
TCTTCACTGAGAGAGTCATTCCCCACTGGAATGGGCTGCCCAGGGAGGTGGTGGAGTCACCGTCCCTGGAGGTGTTCAAGGCACGTTTGGACGTGGCACTTGGTGCCATGGTCTAGTCTTGAGGTCTGTGGTAGTGGGTTGGACTTGATGATCTTTGAGGTCTCTTCCAACCTTGCTATACTGTGATACTGTGAGAATCACAAAACAACATAAAGCTCATGGTTTGAGATAAGAATGGTTTTATAACTGAACTAAAATAAAAGAATAACAACAATAATAAAATATAATAATAATTGTAATGAAAGTAAATATAGATAAATAAAACCCAAGGAAATAGAGGTGATGCACAACACAGTTGCTCACCACCTGCTGACAGATGCCCGAGCAGTGATCCAGCTCTTTCAGCCACCTCACCTCAGTTATATCCTGGCCATGATGTTCTGTGGTATGGAATATCCCTTTGGCTCGTTCAGGTCAGCTGTCCTGGCTGTGCTCTCTCCCAGCTTCTTGTGCATCTGCTTACTGCCAGCATAGTGGAAACTGAAAAATGCTTAACTTGTGGTAAGTGCTTCTTATCAACAACTAAAACATCAGTGTCTTGTCAACATTGCTCTTCATCTCACCCTGCAAGATGTCAGCACTTTGTGAATAACATAGTATAGTTAATAGCTGCCTCCACCCATCCTTTCTATTGTATCATACTGGTTTTAGAGCTCTTATCCCTTTGTCTGTTATCACAAGCCCCCAGATGCCCCTGTGCTATGAGCTAAGCTGCACTTTCACCCTCTCACTCCAGTTTCTCCCTCCCGCCTGATGGTTTGCAGATGCATCCCACACTGCTAGGTGGATTGGCAGCAGAAAATAGCTGGGGGCAATTTGTGTGGAAAGATGGAAGCATGCAGAAACACTCAGCAATGTTACTGTTGAAAACTGCACATTTCTGAAGGCTGATGGAGCAGCAGTGGTGCCTGTTCCTCACTCCGTGCCACAATCATTCTTCAGGCTCACAGGGCAGGAACTGCCATGCAATAGGGCCCAATGTCCCTCCAGGTCAGTGACCATCCAAAACTAGCACTGGAGCACCTTCAGCAGTGCTGGGGGAGGATGTGAGACTGTGCTGGTTAAAGGACAACTCCTCATGAGCTCCTCCAGCTAGAGCCAAGAGGTTCTGGATGTGCCAGGCAAGAATCATTTCCCATTCTCAACACAGGAGCTCTGGATGTCCTCAGCATAGTTGTATAAACATTATATTTTTCATCATAATGATTTTTGTCTTTGAAACACCTCATGGCAGAGATGTCCATGGACTAAGAAAAGCCAATTACTACATGTTTCTTGAAAGAGGAACTACAGTATTTTTTAGGCTGATAAGAGCGCTACAATTTCCTCACCTGCATATTTTGCTGGGGTCTTCCTTCATTAAAAAAAAAAACCAAAACAAAACAACAACAAAAACAAACAAACAAATACCAAAGGCATCATTCAAACCATAACACCGAAATCCTTAACGTGCTTTGTTTCTCTTAAAGCATTTTTCCACTGAGGATCTAAGTTAGCCCTCTTTATCCTCACTATTGCACTCCTAGAAGTAGCAAATCAGGTTGAGAGTTTCAAGTCAGATCCATGGGAGATGAGTGATCAGTGACAAAACCCAGGAGTCCCAGTTTCCTCTGATATGTCCACTCAAATGGAAGCACTAAAGCTTCTCACTAAGGAGGAGAGAAGCCTGACCTGGGAAACAGTCTTATTTCTGTCTGAAACTACCACAGTAAAGTCAACAACAAAGAGATAACCTGATTTTTATGCAACAAGTAGCAGGCAATGAAAAAACAGCGTAAAAGTTTTGCCTTTACACCTCTCTGTGCCTCCAAGCAATAGTGCAGGTTAGTGGTCAGTCTCTATGTACTAAGAGTGGAAAATGCCATGTCGACACATCTTTCAGATGGACAGACTGTCTTCCAGCCAAAGCAGGAGCTGTCATGATCTAAAATTTGGCTACTGAGTTATTGATTGAGTGGTCTGGAGAATAGAGAAGAAAGGGAAAATAAATGAACTGTTTTTCATAGAGAACCATATTTGTAAAATATTTAACAGCATAAAATCCAAGCCAGCAAGAATATTTTGCCAGGCAGGGAAAAAAACACAGGCTTCCCAGAACTGCCTTCACCTAGCTCAGTGAAAGTCTGTCAAATACTAGAGGTAGCTGTCCCAAATCACTTCACAAAACAAGCCATCGTGCTGTTAATAGAAGCCTGGTTAATCATGCAGATGCAGGGTCTTTGATTTCACGGGCTATTATCCCTTTTAGATCTCCACCAGCTGCCCACAGAGTAACACTGTCATGAGAGAAGGATCAAACACACTGGTTCAAATGCACTGTGGGACAAGTTCACCAGTGGTAGTGCAAAAGTCCCTCAGCACTGCCTGATGCTGCTATCCAGAGCTCTGGGAAATTTGGTCATGGCCAGCATGGGCTGCAGCTTGCCAGAAAAGCCCTGCAACCCTTCTTCTGGCAGCTCTGAGCACAAATCCTGTTACTTAAGCAAATCTTAGAGTTTTCTTGGAGCAACTTGAAGCTTTTCACCATTTGTAGCTTTAAATGGCTGTGCTTCCAACCACCCACAGCCACAGAGTTAAGAGCAACCTCAGCAGCTCCTCTGAGCTTTGTTGAAGATCCATTCTTTCCATATACCTTTCTAAGAGATGGATAAAGAGATGTAGCTCCCTGGGCTGTGTGCTAGGGATGTAGCCCCAGGAGCAGGAGAGAGATCTCACACTGCTGAGTGTCTTCTGGCTGCTGCACCTCTGAGTTGTGGGCTGGGCAACCAGCAAGGCTGGCTCTTCACCATGCAGTGTGAATGCAGCCCAACTCTCAGCTAAAAACCTGTTACTATGGGCAAAGAACAAGGTCTCTACTAATGTCAGCTAGGTTTTCCCCTCTTTTTTCTTCCTGGTTCCTGCTCCAAGAGGTCATATACCGCTACTGACAGGTCAGGAGGATTGTACCAAGGGAGCAGATCTTAAGGCTGGCAGTAATAGGATGCTTATCAAAACACTTACCTCCAGCAACAAACTTACAGGCTACCTACTCAGTCTGAGAAGCACCCAAGTTTACATTAAGCCAAGAAAAAAATCAGGAGAGCTTCTCCATCTGCTCTCTTTGTTAATCTTCTACTTGAGCAACCCCAGTGACCAGCATGCTGGCCAGCAAGCCTGGATTGCTTTCTAGCTGCTGCCTGTCTTGTGGCCAAAGCAAATGTACAGGGGAAATTCGCTCTCCTACAAACATTCAGTCTAAAGCCTCTAAAGCAGCCACTAGCCCAGATGTTTTTGTTGCACCCCTGAGACAATAATGGGCATGGTGGGGCCAGTTAAAGTGAGAGCCTCTTTTCCAGCCTCAAGTTAGACTCCTGGAGGGAAGCAAATTAAAGGCTGTTGGGCTGACCTGATTGCCATTGCCAGAAGATTTGAATTGATAGTAAGGAATTATGATCTGGACTGAGTAGACTGAGTGAATTTGGTTTTGGGTGAAATGACTGCAACTGAGAAACAACTGGTACTAAAATATGCATGGGATCGTATCCAGGGACAAATCAACCTCAGAGTGCTTGGAGGAAATGTAGATAGCTATGCACCCCTTCAGAGGCCAAATGGGACTCAAACGATGGACATGATTATAGACTTTTAATGCAGTACTGAAACTGGATTACGACCAGATTGGAAAATGCAATACCAAAAGCAGTAAATTGGTCAGCCCTGTACTCTGTTAAACAGGGACTACAAGATTCCGACCCAGAATTTTTAGAGAAATTGTGAATTGATATGCAAACATATACAACATTAGACCCTGCTTCAGATGTAGAGCGCCAACAGATCATTTCCATATTTCTGTGACAGTCATTCCCAGAAACAGGGGAAGAGCTCCAAAACCTCAGAAAACCTGATGTAAGGGATTTAGAGAAACTGATGGAAGAGGCTTGGAGAGCTTTTAACAGTCGAGAAATGGTGGTGAAAGGAAAATGGGCAAAAGCTACAGTGGCAGTCACGGAACAGAGGGAAGCCTTTTGAAAGCAGGAGGATGGAACATTGGGAAGATGAATGTCCTGAACGTCAACAGATTTCACTGGCAAAATGAGAATCGGACTGAATCAACATAAAAATAATAATAAATGGCCCAGGCAAGAAGGGAGAAGCCATTTGCAAACTTACCTCAGAGAAGTTATAATCATCATCTCGCTATGTTAAATTGACTGGGGAGAAGGAGAAAAATTTTGCTGTTAAAGCAGGCACTTTTAGCCTGGAAAATCTGTTTCCTTTTGTGTTAGGAAAACTCAGCATCTTCTCCCTGCCTTAGGGGTGGGGGGGGGGAGCAAAACTGAAGATAGATTAAGACCTTGAGGTAAGTGGGAAACTCTAAAGAAATAATTTTCTTCAAAGTAAATGATTAAATGGCCAGCAGAAAAAGGCGTTTTCTTAAAACCCTTAAAATATGACGTGAGAAAACAAATTGGAGTGTATTAGTTTTACATTTACCAGACTCTCCAAAATTTTTATTAGGTGAGGATTTAATACAACTGGATGCAGTGATAGCACTTAAAACATTCAGTAGCTGTTCCTCCTTGCTTAAGTAGAGTTCCAGGGAGAGTAAAAAATGCAGCATGTATTTGGTGCAAAAATGGATGGGATGCATTAGGTGAATTTACAGGGACAGATTTAAAAGACATGTTTTATGTTTGCCTTGATCGCAAGAGAGACAGAAATTATTTGCCTTTGAATGGAAAAGCCCTAACATGGGTAGGGAAAAATAATTTTAACTGGACAGTGTTATCATAAGGGTTTAAGAACAGCCCTGCAGTTTTGGGACTTATCATTAGTACTTAAGGCAAAGAAACTGAGGCACGAGCAAGCTTTTCTGAGAGTAAGTGGATTTTGAGTCAGTCCCTTGCAGCAAGCAAGCAATCCACCTGGAAGTGGGACACCAGGAGAAGCCATCCGCAGAATAGTTCTCTCCAGATGGTAACAGAACTTGAGAGCCTTCCTGGAAATGACAGGTTGGTGCCAATTATGGATCTGTAATTATGGACCAATAGTAAAACCTCTATACAAACTGATAAAAGGAAACATCAATCAGCTGGGATTTGAAACCCTCAAAGAAAAAGTTAATGAGGGCACCAGCACTAGGCCAGATCTAACTAAACCATCTGACTGTTTTAATATTTTACCTGTCTGAACAACTTGATGAAGTAAGCAAAGGCTGACCAGGATGCCAAGTAATCTCAATTGAACCAAATGAAGTAACTAATATTATAAATTCTGCTTCTTTCCTTAGTGGAACAATTGCTTGACAGACCCTTTGAAGAATGCAGAGGATGGCTGAAGTAATTTCATCTGGCAAGATATCCAAGAAGCAGAAAAGCAGAGACCACAGCAAGCAGATGAAGTATGCAGAAGAGATACTTCATCTATTATAAGGAGCCAACTGCCAACTGCTGTTATGCGTTGCTAAGACAGTGCTAACACTCATACAGGGAAAGGTTGTAGACTGGCTGATGATGGGGCCAAAGACAGCAGAAAACACATTGAAGGGATAGGCTTAAGTTAATAGAAACAGCATTTTAAGCAATCAGGAGATTGAGTATCTAAAACCAGACTAATACATTCCTCTAAGGATGGTCCAAATTCAACAACATTAGAGTTATAATTTTAGGCAAATTAATATGGGGAGTTGTCTAGGCAGAACACAACAGAACAGATTGAGATACGTTGGGAAAGGAAATTCTTAGGAGATCATGTGAAATCAATTTCTTTACACTGCCAAGAGAAGGAAGGTCTTTTAGCGTCCACAGGTACCTTTTCAGGTGGTGTGGGGCTTTCTCTTAAGTACCTATGGTTATTCCACCAGGCAGATCGACTCATTTCTGTGCTTAAGCAATGCAACAGGCTGGAAAACATTGAAAACTGATTGGCAATTACATATACCCTACAGACCACAAGCCAGTGGGCAAACAAAGAAATTGAGTCTTACAATAAACAACAAATAGCCAGAATTAAATTACTTGGAGTGCAAAAGATTTTGAAATATACAGAGGAAGATATGAATCAATTGGGGAATTCTTATCTACAAAATTCTGTTACCTTTTAGAAAAACAAATGGAGGAAATTAATAAAATCACCCTGGGAACAGTTTTCTTAAGAATTTTTACAAGTGACCTAGGGTGAGAAGCAGAGTGGATCTTACCAGGTGCTATTAGCAGCCTACGCTGTAATCAAAATCAAAGGACAACCAACCTGAGGGAAGAGAGCTTCAGATAAGCAGTGGACTTCTGAATCCATAGGCCCTGAAATTAAAACTGTAGAGACAGTGAGATGATGGAAAATTTCTATTGCTATTGTTTGCAGTAATAATTTGAAATATTGTAACCTGTCACTGTTGCTTCTTATAAGAATGCACAATGATAGGCTTTTGAACTTTAGCTAATGCTAATAATACTAAGGTTAAGGACCAGGGCCTTTGTACTGCAGTGGTTCTGCAATCTTTGGACTAAGATTTGAACTGCAATCACAATGCTTTATAGAAATGCTCATGAAGTCAGTTCCTGCTGTAGCAGTGTCAAAGTAATTTTTTTAAGTACTTGAAGTAGGTATTTGGATGGATTTCTTGGGAAAAGCAATGTAGGATATGGTGACTCTGTGGAGGTAAATATGTCCAAAAGTTATTGGAAAAGAATATGTGCAATAAGTATTGACACCCCAGAATACTACCTATAAACAGATAGAGCCTCTTGAGGGATTATGAGAACAAGGCCATGTCCTTCCACAATTTTGTTAGATGGTTTTCTCTCTGGCTTGGAGTAAGTGAATTAGAGAAAGTAATACAAACAGAATGGCCTTAGGTCAAGGAGGGCGGGGGTGAACAACAAATAATCAAAAGAAGATCCAAACCAGATTAAAACACTCCACAAGGTGACTGAAAATGATACCAGCTGTAATTTTGACAATTGTAGTGTAAGTAACAATGTAGCTACCTGACCTAAGCTAGCTTAAGCATCTTTTTGTAGTGATTATCATATTAATAACGTTAAGTTCAGTAATTTGTGTACTATCTAAAAGTTTTATGTGGTATTGTCAAAATCCTATAAATGACAGGAACAAATTAGGCTGGAATACTAAACTGAAATTGGAAAGTATTTTGTTAAAACCCTTAAAAGGAATAACAGCATGTTATAAAGTTGCAAAAGAATTTGTAATGGGAAAAGAGAAGGGAGGAAATGAAGTCAGGAAATTCACTGGCTGTTTTTCACAAAGTGTTTTTCTTTTTGTTAGGATTTTATGTCTGTTAGAAACTTTCCCAACAGCTAAGAAAAATCATCTTCTAGACTTCTAAACATAAATAATAGTGAGGCCTTGAGCTGCCCAGAGTGAAAGAAGATAAAGACAAAGCTGCAGAATAGCGACCCAAAACATGAAAGGGACCAAGATAAAGATTCACACACTAAGAACTGACATCAGCAAGTAAAAGGACTTTATCTGTTTAAATGACTCTATGCATATGTAAACTCCCAGAAATTTAATGAATATGTATAAGCTCTGAGTGTAGAAAGCATGCTGGGACCACTTTTGGGTGATAAAATTTGGAAGGGTGGCCCCTTTGCATCTGGCACCATAATAAAGCAATTCCTTGGCCTAACAGTTATCAGCTGTTAGGTTTCCATTCCTGTCTCACAAGGAACTGGCTCCCACCTGTGCAGCTCCCCATGGGCAGTGCAGGGGACACTGCTCTCAGCTGCACTCCAGAGAGTTTTCCTTGATGGATGTGGGTTTCCCTGGAGGTGAGCACAGGACACAGGCAGAGGTGACTGTGCGCCAGGGCAGTGCTCACCCAACACTGCCCCACCACATCCCTTCTTCTCAAGTGGCCAGCAAATGGGCGTGTAAATACAGATTTAGTTGCTCCCTGTAAATCCATCTGTCATCTCTAACCTAGGGCTCTTCTAAAGGCTTGGGGCCACTTCCAGGGAGGGCTCAGTGGCTTTGTGAACGCACCCTGCTCACACACTCCCCTCCCACTTCCCGACAGCCAGCCTCTTCCCCTCCAGCAAATTAACCCTTGTTGCCCTGTGATGTTCATCCATCGGATGTGATTGTGTACCCCAAGTCTGTGTGGGCTGCCCACTTGCCTTTCTTTCTTAGAGAGCAAAATGTGTTTCTTCACAGCTGGACTATCACAGGCAGGCTCAGGAAATGTCACCTCTCATGGATTTCCTGGTCCAGAAAACCCTTCTCATGCCTCTGAGCGCTGCACACATTTACATCGTTCCTTTATCTCTCTTCCTCGCAGGTGCAGCCTGGGGGTAAGTGGGAGGAACCTTCATGTGGTTGGTGGGGATGTGTTGATGGACTCCTGCTGAGACCTTTGCTGTGCCCAGCTCCCAGGCTTCCTTCAGGAGAAAGAATAGATTTGATCCAATGTTTTGGATTGTGCTGTAGGGACTTTGCATTCTAGCCCTGGTGAGGAGGCAGAAGGAATGCTAGAAGACAATTTCCATGCACATGGCCTCTGTCATCCTCTCTGTCTTCCCTTGCTCCATGTTTTGCTTTCTTCCTCCCCTCCTTACTAGCTCTGCTCCACAATGTCAGCATGGCCATGTCTCCACCAGGAACTGTGAGAGAAGATGGAAGGAGGATGGGAGATACAACTCTGTGGGAATTTGAAGCCACCTCTCCTTCACTGTGCTTAAAATGGATAGTTAAAAACAAAGTAGCCAAATCTGGGAATGCCTGGGTTCTGAATGCCTGTCAGGAAAAACTTATGCTATTTCTGACATTCCCTTAAAAGAAAGGATACGTAGGGATCGAGGCAATTCTCCATGTAAAGGTATCTCACTTCCATAAAAAATCATCAAAACAGAACTGAATCATGCTCCAAGTCTCAACATGTCCACTTGCAACATACAAGACATTGTCAAGTTTGTGGTCTCAGTAACACCTACAAGTTCCACCTCCATGAGCCAGGACAGGAGGCAACCTGTGTGCAGCCATTCAGGGAGAGACAGGCAGTGGAGAAGTGTCTGAGCCCACACACTGTCCTTCAACCTTAGCTCAGGTTCATAATGCTGCACAATGCTGTTTGCTCATACTCCCTTGCTTCTGGAGCTCTGCAACAGCAATCCAGTCACAGGTTGGGATTACTTTTATTGTTGTTCAGACTTATGTTTTAGTCCCAGGCCCATCTTCCTTTTGCCCCTGGACCATAGCAGGAGTGCACCCAAAAATCTGGTATGCTGCAGACAGGTGATTACAAATCTCCAGCATGAGTTGACCACCTTTGAGAGCAAGGGGCACACTGGGACAACACAAATTTGGGGGAAAAAACAGAGATGCCTGTGCTGTAACCTGCTTCCCATCTCACAGTAAAGGAGTGCTGAAATGACCAGCTCTGAAAGATTAGTGCTTCAGACCATCACTGCTGGGCTAGTGTCAGCCTCTAGGTGATGGGGATGGAAGCCATTCTTGTGGCTTTGGGCTGACTTTCCAGCCTAGGGACCCACATGCCTCACCATTCTCCATGTACAGACCTGGCACCTGAGCATCATAGGGTTCAGTGTTGGTTCTGAATCTAACACCAGCCTGTACAGTGATAGGCCTCTATTTAACAAGAAGTAACCTGATGGGAAAATAATGTAACGCTTGAAAAAGATTCACAGAATTTGCAATGAGAGACCTAAGAAACAAACCCAGCTTGAATGCGTATTTCTTAATCTGATTTTAAACACCAGAAATTAGTGGCTGCTGTGTTGACTGTTATCTGACTTCACCAGCCGTTTGTGAAATCTGTGTAATCTAATCTCATTATTCTGCCCCCTGGAAATGGTGGGTCTCTAACACAGAATAAACCCCATGCCATTTACAGACCTCAGTGGAACAAGCATACACTTTGAGATTGTCCATCTACCTTTTTCTGAAGCACTTCCAGCACCAGTTCAGAAATGCCTGCATATTAAAAGCTCTTCCCCAGCCCACTTAGAGAAGCAGCCCTAAAGAATCTTCTGCCTCCAGGTGAGGATGAAGCATGGAGAAGGATGCTGCAATGGGACATGGAGAAGGAGAGAGGTTATGTGGGAAGCTGCCCAAGAGGTGACTTCCCTGTCCTCAGTGGTACTTGGCGGTGTGCAGGAGTCCCAGCCTCTTGACAAGGCAGTGCTGCACCCTGCCCAAGATTCAGTCCCAAACAAAGCCAGTCGCGTGAGGGCTCATCCCTGAACAGGGACAGGGCTCAGCTGCTGATCTGAGCTTCTAAATTGTTTCCAAATTTGCACAGGAGTATGAGAAAGAAACCAGGAAATTGTGGTCAGCACTGCAAAGGCAGGTTTGGAAACCACGAGCAGTAGGCTGTGGCGAGGCTGATGGATCCCCTTTCCCTTCATGCTGGCAGTGTGATTTTTCCTCCCTTCTACCCATCTGAGAAGAGCACCAATTTGGAGGATGAGCACTGAGGCCCCATCTTCCCTGCCTGTCACACCAGAAGCTGCCACCTTCGCTGCCTCTTTAAGGCAGGGTAGGGGGCATCTCTCAGGGAACCTTCCTATGGGGAATGTGATGGCAGTGTGCAGTCCAGGCTTGGGGAACAGCATCCTTAATATGGTCGCAGACACTCTACTGGCTGGGGACTCCTGAGGGAGGAATGGAGCCCTTTATAAAAGCACCCAGGTCCTCCCACAAAGGAAAAACTCCTTAGGCTTTAGCAGAGCTAGAATGAGGCTTGCTTGATATGGGAATTTTGTCTGCCCTTTGGAGATCATTCAGGCTTTCTTGGGTTTCACACAGCATGAGGTGGTGGCCTGGGCTGTGTGTGACTTGCTGGATGCCAGCAGAGAAAACCCTTTTTCAAGCAGCATGTGGCTCCTGTCAGCATCTTTCTGCAGAGGAAATGTGCTGACAATCCCTGCCATAGGCACCCTGTCTCAGTCTCTGCTTTCAGCCACCACGGTGACAGCGCTTGCCTCAAAAGGGTGCAAACCAGTTTCACTATGTCAGCCTCCATCTTTTTGCAGTCCTCAATGGCAGGACCTGAAGTAGCTCTGCTTTGCTTTTCCTTCTTCTAAATCTAAGTGCCCATTCCTGTGCTAGAGTTCTTACCTCATCCCCCCTGCATCCTAAGTAGCCTTATTGATCCCAGGAGCCATGCATGGGAACCCCTGTGCTCTGCAGTGCCAGCTGGAGCTGGACCCATACCCATGCTGGGGCCACAATATGCCCAGCACCCACCGTATCTCCCCTGCCTTACTGTTGGTGGGGTGGCAGCAGCACTGGCAGAGCTGACCCCAGCAGTCCTGATGGCGCTGGGGAAGATGTCAGGTCAGAGGTGTGTCACATGTAAGTTGAGGTGACTGCTGAACCCAGATCCAGACCCAGCTATTTCCTAGGGTGTGTACATGGATACTTGGAGGAATGCATGTGCCAGACACCTGCTGGGACATCCACCCCAAAAGAAGCACCACCACCCCACATGGCCAACACAAACAAGTGGCAGAAAGGATGGCAGTCCTCTAACAAGTGTTCTTTGCTCCGTCTTTGGCAGAGGTATAAACTCATTAGCTGCTGACTACATGTCAAGACAGCCACCACCACAGCAGCAGTGCAGCGGAGAGCAGCACAAACGTGCTGGCAATCATGCTGCAGTTCTCCGTTTAGAACAGGGCAGTCGAGTGTGAATGCAGTCCCCATGAAATAGCACTTTGAAGGGGAGCTAGCCTGACTAGTCACTGGTTTAAAAAAAAAAAAAGGGCCTTGACCAAATTGTCACCACAATAAAAGCATTTTCTCAGGTCTGCCAGAGGAGTGTTTGGATAGAAATGCATGAAAAGCATGGCAGACCTTTAAATGGACATAAAAAGAGCCATCAGTAGAGTGGAATCTATTTTTACTCCTTTGGAGCCCACAGATGTGCAAACCCTGTGTGTGAAGGTCTGGAGACCAAGTCTCTACAGCTAGCGAGAGGCACACAATCAGTCATTTTGCTACCAGACTGGGAAACACCAGTGTCATCAGAGTCCATTTAGCATCCAGCAAGCAAAGAGATTAAAGTCTTACTACACCTCTTCCTTTGGCTTGATAGCAACCCTAGCTAGCAGCATGAGCACACACATCCATGCCAAGCACTACCAACCAGACACCAGCTTTGCAGTTTTCATTTTGGAAGGGGCCACGCTGGATCCAGGTTTCTAACCTTGGTGTCCCACCTGGCCCTGCCTGTGAGAGGAAGGTGAGAGTGATGCTGCCACAAGGTGAGTTAAAGCAAGAATAGGTGCTCTGGGAAGGGTGAGGCCCACACCAGCAACCCATTGATAGGTGCTATCAGCAGACCAGTGTCGCAGCAGAGGCTCAGCCCGTCTGTCAGCACTGCTGCAAAGCTTCAGGGCTGGACACCAGCCATCCAGGCCTCTGGTCTAGCGTTGCCCTGCACCTCACCACTCCTCGTGCATGGGCATCAGGCAACATGCACCTGCCAACCCAGGCCTCCTCCATTTCTGTAATTAAATCATCAGTCTGCCTTGGTGGGGATGGGTTGTCTGTAATCCCTCATGCCATCCAACATTTTGTAGAGTCTCCCATCGTGTCTCAGGGTCTTCTTCACAACAAACCTAGATGTTCAGTAAAACACAGCACCAATTTAAAATACAGAAAAACAAACACTACAGCCATTTCCCTGCATCTCTCCAGATTAAAATTTTAATACATTTGTCTGCAGACACCTGTTTCTCCTTTCTAGTGCTCTCCATCCTAAAATATTCCAGTAAAGCAAACTCCTTACAAGGACACTCACCAAAAGGCCAGCCACTCTCTAACAGCAGCTATGGGTTCTTTGCTGTCCTTACTTAAAGCATACATCACCTCTGCCTTAAAATGGCTTGGCACTAGGATTTCAGTTCTCAGAGCCCAGCAGTAACAGCCTCAGCTTGAAACACCACTGCCCCTAGCTACCATAAGTTATCTTGAGAATGGTTTTGACGAATGGATGCCCTTGAAAAGAACCTGTGCACCACTTGTGAACAGCTCTCCTAAAGAGTGCTGACATCTGTGTATATTATTTATAATTAATTATCTACTCAGCACAGGGAACCTGTTGGCTCTGGAGAGTGCTGTTAAGCTGATGTTCATCTCCCCAGGCTGCTGGTGTGAATCCAGCCTGAGCTGTTCACGAACCAGACCTCTGCCTGCACAACTCATTCTGGTCCCCTGAGCCCAAGGCAACACAAAGAGGGGAAGGCAGGTGAACCCCACTGTCCAGTGCAAAATGGTGTCCAGAAACACTTCTGTGTCAGCCAGGCTGTGGGTGGAGAATTACATTCTATTTCCCCTCTGAGGGGGGCCATGGGCACTGTGGGGACATGGGTTTGGAGCAGCAAAGAGGCTGGCTTTGCAGCTTGCTAGACAGTGCCCCAGCACAGCCACATGGCTGCCACCTGGGAAAAAAGAAATTACTCCTGCTGCACTCACCACTTGCCCAGGCTGAGAGGTAATGAACAACGCGATGAAATTCAGGGGATACAGAACTAAAAGAACTGTGCCGAGCCGAGCTCCCTGAAGAAGCTCAGTAACAGGTATGTGCTTGCTGAGACGAAACAGGAGCGTTACCCACAAGCAAACTTCAGCTGTGCATTTTGCTGGCAATGGCTGATGAGGTGGGTGGCTTTTCTCCTGAGAGTTTGGTACTTAGAGTCTGGTACTCCTACATCTGTGAGGGCATCCCTGCCATTCCTACACTCTTGTTATCCCACCCATGCAAGATCAGCATCTTCATCTGGCTGTGAAATACTAACTCATTTGTAGTTGTATCACTCTGAACAGCCTCACATGGCTGCTTCAGTATGTTGTCCCCATGGTGCTCAGACCAACTGCATGTGCCAGTGTCTCTGCAAAGGAAGGTGCTCAGCAGAGCTGAATGACTGCTACAGCAGCCTGGTCTTCCTAAACAAGGCAGAAAAGAAATTGCCTTCCTGTGAAGCCCTTCAAACAATATCCATCAGAAAGTGGTTAGCTCCAGGAGGCACATCACAAGAAGCAAACAAGACTAAAACCAGTACCTTCAGACACTAAAGTCTCAGAAACAGGCAGCTCTGTGACCCCACCAATCTGCTTTCCAAGGAAGATTATGAATGTCTTGGAATTGCCTACCTCGATAGTCAGAATTTTTCTGCCACCCCTTGAGACTCGAGGAAGACAGAGATCTCCTGCAGAAATTGCCCTCCATCCCTTAACTATCAAACCTCTCCATGGAGAGGAGCAAGGCCACATGAACACAAGACTCTCCCTAAATGTTTCTCAGGGGACAGGCCTGGACACAGTATGTAAGTAGAAAGAGGCTTTATTAAATATAGCAAACAATAAGAAATTTCATTTAGTAAGACATGGTAGCCAAAAGATGATTCTGCAGAGGAACAGAGAGACACCATCCCTAGCTACTTCAACATCACCAAAGAATTAAACAGAAGGGCCTCATTAGACCTGGTTTCTTGAAGAGGACTTTTTATTACATAGTTTTTTTGCACAGTAATTCTAGATGCTTTGCCTATCCCACTGAATCCAAATACCGATGTCCCTTTAGGGAACTTTGTGCATATCCATGTATGTTAACAAACTCTGTTTTATTAAAGATCTTTGGGGCTACAGACTGCTCCTGAAGCATGCTGACTGCCCCATCCTTCGTCCTGCAAAGGCAAACATGACCCTCAGACCACAAGGTACTTCTGAAGATGAGGGCGTATATGCATCCCATATTCAGCCCTGGTCTCTTGTTTGCCTACTCATTTGCAGATGACCACCATGGAAAAATGACTGTCAGGGCAAAAGGCAATCATGCATTCATCCAAATAACCCTTCAAAAACTCTTTCCATGTCTTTGCCCCTCTTTGCCTGTTGCTTGTGGAGAGGAGGTGAGCAAAACAAGTCAGAACCCTTCCTTCTGCATTTAGTAGCACCACTGCTGAGCTCACTGTTACAACTTCCACTGTGTAGTCATGCATCTTTGCCTTTTCACTGCTGTCCTCTACCTGCTTGGTGAGATATGCACCACTCTGTACCAGTCACAGACGTGGTCATTTGAAGAAGACACCAAACAGGACTCCTCGCACAACCCAGTCAGTTCAGAGAGCAATACAGACAGTGCCAGAAACCCTGTGTCAGAGGTGGATACTGACACAGTGTGAAGGAGGGCTTCTGCAGTGCATCATTTGGTAACATGATCTTTTTCCAGGCTCCAGCTGGAGCCCTGAGGAGGAGAAATCTGTAGAGATGTGTCAACTCCCTCTCTTGAACACCTAAGTCCTGTCAACACTGAGGCATCCCATAGCTAGCAGCAGCCTGTGAGCAGTGACCCAGAAAGGTCTCTTGCAGGTGGCAAGACCCTAGGCAGATCCCAGCATGGACCCTCACTGAGACTCTGCTCCTCTCCACAAGCAGGGACCAGCTCCAGTAGCTCCACACCCTCCCTGCAGGCACTGTGCATGGGGAGCCAACAGCTGGCTTAATTGCAGTTGAGTTTATGGGCTTACTTTCCTGGGATAACCTCACCCTACTCCTACACAGGTCCTAAAACAAAGCCAGGGGCTCGAATCAGATGAAATTTTGCTCTACTCCTCTTTCCTCACCTTGTGCCCAGCAGACTGAAGCTGATGGTCACTGTCTCCCTGGCTTTTTCATGTTAAAAAAGCCAAATAGCACATCAGCTCTGCTCTTCAGAAAGCAGAGAGCATGCAGAGATTTACCATGCCCTTTCCAACTTCCCTTACTCTTCTCAATTATTCCCTGTGTCCCATAATACACCACTAGAATCCCTTTGGCAGTTTGGAGGACTTATTTAGCGAGTCAGATATAGTAAGGCATGACTTTATAAATAGAGAGGGGCATGGCTGGGGACTGTGCAACGTGATTCACAAGTCAAATTGCCAGTGAAGAACTTAGCAGACATTTGCTATAAGTATGCATTTAGCAATACCAAACCCTGCTCATGGTTACACTTACCATATAAAAACCCCACTCCCATATGCCATCACTGTGTTTACAGCAATTTCTCCAAGTCAATTCAGAAGCCACTTACTGTCCCACTGGTCAGAGAAAGCACAGCTGGACAGCAAAATACTTCCTCGATGCTTAAGCCTGCCCTCGCTTCCAGCTCTGCAACTCATCAGTCTTTCCCAGTCCAAAGCCAATGGGATGACAGTTATGTCATACGTTTTCTCCCTAACTGCTTTTATTTTTCATTCATGTACCTTATTTGTCTAAGCTGCTACTCCTAAAGAATCCCTGTGGTCTGGGTTTGGATCTTACTACTTTTCAGCTTTTTGCTATACCTTCATTTGCTCAGCCAGTCCTTAACTCAGACCAATTCGCCCATAAAAAGTGGGGGGATATAACTCATAAAATCAGCCAGAAAAATCACTACAGAACTGGCATAGGTTAAGCGCATAAATCTTAGGTATTTCATGGCCTCAAGTCATTCCAGGATCTGAACTTAGAGCAATAACATTAATTATTTCTTCTTCCCTTCTGCTTTCTCCTGAGATTGCTTTTATTGCTATGGCTTTGTTTCTTAATCCAGGACTTGATCATGCAAGCACTTAAAACAATAACCAAATCCATTGTCCTCTCGGCAGCTTCGGTGAGGATTACTGGCATGAATCAACTCCAGCATGTTTGCAAATCATTAAATCAAAGGTTTGTCTAACCCAGCAGAGGGTATCTGAGACTGAATAAATAGGCTGAAATTTTGCTGCAGTGCTGGGATAGCTCAAATCTAACCTGCACAAGTAATAAAAATTAACACTGAGTGTTATGTCAGTACAAGACCTCTGAGAGCCTTCTCCGTCATTCTTGTGCTGCAGATCATCCCAGATGCCTTTTCCTTACGTGGCCGTGCCTTTCTGTCCACAGCTCCCAGTATTTGTCCTGCCCTTGCTCAGACCAACCCCTCCCTGCCCAGACATGAGTCCTCCTCATGCCTTCTGCTGACCTTGCAATATTTTCCATGTGATTATTTGCTCTCCTCCTTTTATTTTTAAACAATGATGCACATTCAGGAGATGTGCTCCCTGGGCTGACTGCAGTCCTGCTGCAGCCTTTGCTGTGGGAAGCTGCAGCCGATAAAGAAACCAAGCACCTCCAGTTTGGGCAGAGCTACACCTGGTTCTTGGATACCAGTCAAGATGTGACAGGAGTTACATCAATTGCTTTTCCATACAGGAACATGTTCAGCAGGTGGTAAGAAAAAATGATGTTAGCAGAAGGTAAGCACCTCAGGGATTAAATAACGCTCTTTTTAACTTGGACTTTGGATGCCAGCACCAAGTTCCACTTGATGCCATATTTTGCTGTCTAAGCAGATCAATCTTCTTCATTAATCTGTCTAGCATTTAACCTCTCACATGAATGGTGGGAATCACAGCTCCTTGACCATGCTGTCTCAGCCAGGATGAGCTGGCTTCAGTGGACTAACAAAAAAAAAAAAAAAANTCAGAACGGTAAGCAGCAGGGTAGTGGATCAAAATTGTTTGCCATGTTTTTCCTAAAACATTTATTCCAAGAGAAACTTCTCCCTAACTGACCAGTTTGAATATTATAATCCTCCTAAACCTGCCACTTTTATTAGGATTTAAGAAGAATCTTATCCCACGGGACAAGTATGGAGGCATAGCATCCAGAGCAAGGAAGAAACTGATGATGTTTTGTGTTGCTGGTGTGAACAGCTCAGGAGGAAAAGGATAGTCTGGGCTGTGAGCAAGGCAATGGACTTCCTGGAGGTACAGGTGGAGATCCCACTACCAGTGGCTACTGCATCCTCCGCCTTGTGGCCGTGCTTGGAAAATACTCGGATTTCAGTACTTTCTCTGGTATTTGTGCCAGGAAACTGGGCTGCATGATTTTCAGAGCTAAATTTAGGACCTCAGGTATTTCACCTTCTCCAAACACCTTCTATGACAACATCTCAAAACCCTTCACAAACATTAGCTAGTCCTCGTTATCTTCCTCTGAGACATAAATCAGAAACGCCACTTTGCTGGCAATAAACTGAGCCACTAGTGTTGACTTGCTTGTGTTCACAGAGGAGGGCCACAATGGGTTTGGTACAGGAAATGAGAAAAGAGAAAGAAAGCCAACCCCCAGTGAAATCTACTCAGTTTCTGCAGTTACAGAAAAAATGCACATCAGCTGCTGCAGCACTGCTGGGATTAGGTGAGAACAACACTATTGCTCCTTCAAAGCTATTTGGATTAGGGAGCTCTGCTAGCTTTCTAATGGCTTCTCAGGGGTAAGGTTTTCCAGGACAAAAAATATTTACAGAGGAAATACCCTGTTCTGAAAAGTGCTTCAATCCCTGCACAATTACTCCAAATAACTTGTGGCAAGAAAGTGGACAGTCTCAGCATTTGGACCATGCTTACTTTTCAGCATGGGATGTGCTGCAGAGCACACAGACCTCCCCACTCTGCCCTTTGGTTGTACTCCACAGGCAGATGGCCCAGTGACAGCATTCTTCATTGCTGGCAAAGTAAAACTGGTTTAGACCCTCCTGCCTCTGTTATTTTAACCATTCTTTGTGCTTATGTCTGCTAAAGGGAGTTTTAAAAAATCTTACAAAAGCAGATGCAGTTGCCCTGGTAAACCTTGTTGTCCTCTTTTGGGTTGATGTGTTTCAGACTTGATCCAATCGCACGGCCCACATCCTTCCTTCTGCAGGCAGCTATCTCTCTGCAGCCATTGGGAGGTTTGGGAAAGGCAGGACTGTCCTGCCACTATTTCCCCAGCAAGGCTGGCAGCACTGTGCACATTGCACCATACTGGTGACCAACCTAGACAATGCAGCACCAACAACCTAAGCTCATCATTGGCCACTGTTAATGGCAACATGAAGTCGCTTTGTTTTTGCACTCAAGCAGAGCAGGTGATGTCTGTGTCTGAGAGATTAGTAGGTGTGATGTGAAAGGTCACTATTTCCTGAAACCGCTGCAGCACTGTGAGGGCACCCTTGTCCCTGTCTGCATGTGCTGGGCACCAAGGCAAATAGATTCTCTCCTGGGAAAAGGAAAGAGATGCATCCATACAGAGGTCCTCATACACCCTTGAACTTGAACAACCACTTGCAGCATTATCGCTTTGGTGAAAGAGGACAACCTAACCAGAAGAGCTAGGAGGCATTAGCTCCTTTGCAAGTACAACTCAGGTCCTTGTGCCTCTGTGAGCCACAGTCAAGGGCTGATGCCTTGTCTCTAGCTTCAGGCTGCTCATCCCTGAACACATGTTAGAGCCCTTTTACAAGGCAGTCCTCCCTCTTTTCCCAGCTGAGATTTCTCAGCTGTAAAGCCTTCTTTTCCCTGGAGGGGAGAGAAGCTGCTGGAAGCCAAGCAGTGAGGGCACAGGGGCGCATGGAGAGCATGATTGGAGGGTATTAAGGGTGGGAGGGATGTGCCAAGGAAGAAAGCTCCTTCCAGAGATCTATATATACACAGCTCCCTGAGGTGGGGTTACAGAGGCTCATTCCCGGGCCGCCTGCAGCACTCCCTGAACAAGGGTGGCCAGAGCTGCTGCTGAGCCTCATGCTTTAGTTTTGGAGCACAGGAATGAGCAGCCAAAACAAGACAGAGTTTGGCTGTTATCTCTGCAAGCAGGGGAAGTGCTGGAGGTTTATGCATTGCTGTTTCCAGTTCTGCACTGCGCACTGCAGTTTCCAAGTTGACAGGCTGCCCTGGGAGAGGGAAGGAGTCCCTCACGAGCAATAAAATATTTTTCCATTGTCTGATGGTCTTTACCATGCACAGCACACATCCCCTGTGGGAATCAGCAATAGAACCACAGAATAATAGAATCACTTCATTTGGAAAAGACATTTAAGATCATTGAGTTCCACCACTATCAAATTCTACTAAGATTGATGCTACACAGTATCCTTTAGCATCACACCTATGTGTCTTTTAAACGTGGGGATTCAATCACACACACACCCCCGGAGCCTAAATACTCCCAGCTGTCCCTACTGCACAGCAGTCAGAAGCTGCATTGTTTTTCATGTCCTGAACAAATAAAAGCTGCATTTGCCAGCTGCAACTGCAAGTAATTCCATAGGCTTCAAGCTGGACCTTTTTTCATCCCCTCCAAGGCTATTCCGCCCCTGAGAGACTGAAGAAGATCCCCAAAGCTGCCTGCAGTTCAAGGAAAGAAGGAAGGAAGTCTAATGGGCAGTGTTTAATTTGATTAAATTTCTCTGGGGACTAATAAATAGAAACAGCAAACAAATTTCCTATAAAATAAAAGCATTTGAAGTTTTGAACAATTGTTCTTTGAATGAATTTGTTTTAATGTTTCACTTTCAAAATTAAAGATTACCAAAGAGTTGAGTTTCCTGTGAAAAATAATGGCAATTTTCAAGTGACCTTTGTTTTGTCTTCTTATTAAATCTCATTGAATAAATACAACTGGCCAAATGTCCATGGGAGATTTGCAGTCAACAGAGTATGTAGTGGAACTGCACTGGTGTTGGAGATAAGAGGGTGTTTGGGTCCTCTCAGCAAAGCCAAACTTATTAAATAATATAGGACAAAACACTCTTTTGTTTCTGCAGCTTTGGAGCCCAAAAGGAGAAATGTGTCTAGGTGCAATTTCCCTTTCCCAAATAGCAGACAGAGCCATGACGTTTTCTGGGAGGTAGCCCATCTTAGGCCACCTTGTGCACTCTGTGCAATGCGGGTTATCACATTAGCAGTCTCTATCAAAATGCAATTAGGAAGCACCTTTTCATCTTCTCCAGGATTCCCTTTGTGCTGCTCAGAGGCTCCTTCAAGCCTGTCCCTCAGAACCCAGGTTTTCCCTCATATTCTTAAAACATTTTGCTAATTGCCTAAAGATCTGCAGCCCCTAAGAAATCTTCAAAAGCATGACTGTGCTTTCCAAGATCATTTAAACAGCCCCACGTAGTTTTTGTCCACTCTAGGACTCTTTCTCCAGATTTTTCCATCACTTGGTGATGTTTGCATCCAGGGCAGCTTCTCGAGTTGCCCACTGGGTGCAACTGCAAAGCCAAGCTGCGGAGAGTTGTCCTGCACTGGTCCACCCCCAGAGGTAGCAGGCTATGGAGGAAGCAGTGAGCTACAGCCCCAGAGGATGCTATTGGTGCAGGCAAGAACCATCCTGACAGCACCCGCCCTCCCACGGCATGCCGGTGTCTGCATCCTACACCCTTTTACTCCTCTGTGGTCACATTTATTTCTTTGCTTCTAACAAAACAGTGGATGCTGGTCCTGGCAATCCTTTGTCTGCCACCAGCAGCACTGTTACAGGCACAGGCAGGGTAATGAAACTATGAAGAAAAGGACAAATCAAACCCAGACTGTTGTGTACAAGTAAAATTTCTCAAATATCTTCCCAACACTGGGGTTTGTGAGCCATGTGAAAACCAAACTCACCTGTTTCCAAACAACCCATGTCTTCTGTTGCTGAAAATCCCAAACTCAAATAAAAGGCTCCCTTCAGTCTGAAAAAATATGTTTGTTTTGAAATTAAACCCTGGATAGATTTTAAAATTTGTTGCATCTCAGTTCATTGATTGAGTAACCAAAACAACAGTCCTTTTTTTTTTTTTCTTTTTTTTTTTTTTCACCAGTGGCATAAATGCAATTTTTGGGCACTTCAATGGGATTAAATTGGCACTATCAAAAACACCTGATGCTGTGCATTTGTACAAGGCAAAATGTTGCTGTTACAGACAGCAAACAAGAAGATGCCAGTACCACATCAGCCTCCCTGAGTGAAGCAGTGCCTGTGCAATGCCCTCTGCCTACAGCTGCACTCGGGAGTGGTCCTAAACCCAGGTCTGGCACTGCAAAATATCAGCTGAAAATCCCATTTTTTTCCTAGCACTGCTAGCTCCCACAGCAAAAGGACACCCCAAAACTCAAACACTGCTTTCCTATAACGGGACCCTATGTTCCAGAAGTCGTCTTCCAAAGGCTGCCTGCTCCTGTGCTTGTAACCTTACACAGGGAGTTGTGCCAGGCTTAGGCAGGACCTTAGGGTAGCTTCCTGAGGGAGCTGAGAACCTAGTGGGATAGGGGTGGGTGAGGACAACAAAGGTGGGGGGGGGGGCAAATCCCCTATCTAGATAATAAGTAGAGGCAGCTTCCCCATCTCTCACCCTGCTCTGCCTCCTAATTGGCAAAAATTCCAGGCAAAAGCCTGAGGCAGAGGGAAGGTCTTGGAGTTCTGCTTCGGGCCTCTGGGGCATCCCTGTTTGAAGGAGCTGGCCATGGGAGGGAGTGGCTTGGGAGGACAGGATGTTCCCTTTGCGGGCAGCCCCTTACTGGCAAGGGCAAGCATGCCAGGGAGGGTGAGGAAGTAGCCCTGGCTGCCCTCAAGCCCCAAGGACAGCCTAATGGTGGGTGGGTTTCCCATAAGTGGAATGGAAAGCTCTTTATTTACCCTGCCCCCACCATCTTCCAACAGTCCCAGCCTTGCCTCTGTTCACCATGCCTTGGAGCTGCACCAGTGTGCCAGGGCTACATTTTTGGCAGACTAAAACAAAGAAACCCTTTAAAACCTAAAGCTCCAGGTATCCCTTTCCCCTGTGAGTCTAGCAGAGAATGTTGGTGAGCAGCAGGCATCCACCTTGCAGTGGTCTGATACAGCACCATCAAGCTGTAAACAACCCAAATAAGTCACACAGAGCTGGATCCTCTGTGTGGGGTCCTGTCCCCACCCCAGTTCTCATTCTGTCTAGGAGGCTCCAACCCCACCATCCACTGCCCTTGTTGTTAGATGACACTCTATGTCAGCAAGTAATGGAAGAACCCAAGCAAATGATGACAAACAGCCACGTTAGAGGTAAGACAGAATGACCGATGATTTAATGCTTCTTGAAGTTTTTTGTTTCCTTCCATGGGGCATTGGTTTTAAAAACAAACAAAATGAGGTAAAATAAATTAATTTATGTACACTTTACATACATTGTGTCAGGTGGAGCTTTGCAGCAACAGTAACCAGAAATCGTTACAAAATAGAAAGTTACATGGCTGTTGCAGGTCCTTGGCAGCCTGCAACCTAGAAGGTTGTCATCCTGAGCATGGTTGGCAAAGTGATCATGTAAACATGTTTAGAAGCATTTGCGGTGGACAATGGATGGGCCAGCTTCATCGTATTCCTGCTTTGTGATCCACATCTGCTGGAAGGTGGACAGGGAGGCCAGGATAGAGCCACCAATCCAGACAGAGTACTTGCGCTCAGGTGGGGCAATAATCTAGAGAAAGAGAGGAGAGATCAGTAAACAAGCAACCACTGCAGGTGGCAGACAAAAGAAGGCTGCTCCTGCACCCATGTCCTTCATGCTCCAGCCTTACCTTGATCTTCATTGTGCTGGGGGCCAGAGCTGTGATCTCCTTTTGCATGCGGTCAGCAATACCTGGGTACATGGTGGTACCCCCAGACATGACGTTGTTGGCATACAGGTCCTTCCTGATGTCAATGTCGCACTTCATGATGCTGTTATAGGTGGTCTCATGGATCCCTGCAGACTCCATACCTGGGAGCAAGGAAGGGGAGAAAAGCAGGCACAAGTTAAATACAAAACAAGAGCTCTATGGGATGGCTCAGGAAAAGAGGGAAGAGTTGGCAGGGGAGAAGAGAGTGGGGCAGGGGACACGCACCAATGAAGGAAGGCTGGAAGAGGGTTTCTGGGCAGCGGAAACGTTCATTGCCAATGGTGATGACCTGCCCATCAGGCAGCTCATAGCTCTTTTCAAGGGAGGAGGAAGAGGCAGCGGTGGCCATCTCGTTCTCAAAGTCCAGTGCCACATAGCATAGCTTCTCCTTGATGTCACGGACAATCTCACGTTCAGCTGTCGGGGGGGAGCAAAGGCATCAGTAATTGCAAAGGAGAAACAGGGAATACTTGCATCCTCCATAGGTCTGTTGCGACTCCAGACCCTAAGCTACATGCAAACTCCCAACAGAACACTCACGAGGCTTGCAACAGGGCAAAGAGGTTGCAGTATCCCTGAAGATGCAAGGGTTGGACGTAGAGGGGAGTATTTTGGGGGATGGAATAGTGCTTACCTGTGGTGACGAAGGAATAGCCACGCTCAGTCAGGATCTTCATCAGGTAGTCAGTGAGGTCACGGCCAGCCAGATCCAAGCGCATGATGGCATGGGGCAGGGCATACCCTTCATAGATGGGGACATTATGTGTCACACCATCACCGGAGTCCAGCACAATACCTGGAAAAATAAGAAGCAGCCACCTGAGTTGCAGCTCACAAAGTGCCCTGCAGCAGAGTAAGGAACAGTCCTGGGCATCCTTGCTTGGGGAAAAGGGCCAGTAGGACACTTGCACTCACCAGTGGTACGGCCAGAGGCATACAGAGACAGCACAGCCTGGATGGCCACATACATGGCAGGGACATTGAAGGTCTCAAACATGATTTGGGTCATTTTTTCACGGTTGGCTTTAGGGTTAAGAGGAGCCTCAGTGAGCAGGGTGGGGTGCTCCTCAGGGGCGACACGCAGCTCATTGTAGAAGGTGTGGTGCCAGATCTTCTCCATGTCGTCCCAGTTTGTGATGATACCGTGTTCAATTGGGTACTTCAGGGTCAGAATACCTCTCTTGCTCTGGGCTTCATCTCCTACATAGGAGTCCTTCTGACCCATACCCACCATGACACCCTGCAGAGAAGGAAAGGAGTAGGGGGGATCAGCCATCTCTCCACAGGCAAGCAGCAGGAGACTCCGCAGCAGACCAGGTATCCTCCCTCCACAAGCAGGACTGGGAGGCAGTAGGAGCTTGCAACCATCGCTGCGTCGGAGCTTGAGGGGAGGCTTAGAGGGGGACAGCACCGTACCTGGTGGCGAGGGCGGCCCACGATGGAAGGGAACACAGCCCTAGGGGCGTCATCCCCGGCGAAGCCGGCCTTCACCAGGCCAGAGCCATTGTCACACACAAGCGCAGTGGTCTCGTCCTCGTCGCACATGGTGTCGGCTGTCTGCGGGGCACAGGGGTGCAGGCTGAGCCTCGCGGCCGGCTGGCAGCCACAAGGGAAGGGCGGCGAGACCGGGACTTACCTGGGCTGGCTGCGGACTCCACGCGTCAGGCCACTGACAGAGAGGCCTCCCGCTCCTCGCCGGGTAGCTCGTGGCCCGCCGCCGGCCGCCGATCTTTTTATCGCGGCGGGCTGCGACGGCGGCCGGCCCCCAGGAATGCGGCCCCGACCGTCGCCATATTTGGGCGTTGGGCCCGGCGTGGCCCCGGCCCGGCGCTGCCCAAAGAAGGCACTCCTGGCCGCGGCCCAGGTGAGCCTGGCCCGGCCGTATAAGGAGCGTCTGCCGAGCCCCCCCACCACCCGCGGCCGGGGCCAAAATAATCCCCCGGCATCGCCGGGCCCGTTAAGGGCAAAGCAGGTGGGGGCCGCCGCGGCGAATGCGCGGGGGTAGCCCGAGCGCACTCGGGCCTGCCATGGCGTGAGGGTGGAGCGCGTCGCGGCCCTACCTGGGGCTTGGTGCGCCGGGGGAGGCAAGGGAACTCGGCTGTGCAGCCGCGGCGTGCCGCAGCTCAGCAGCCCGGGGCTGCAAGGGGCGATACGAATCTCGCCCGTAGGTAAGGGTGAGCGCCAGTGGGTAGAAAGTGAGGAGGTGAAGTGACAGGATAGAGCTGTGGTTTGCACCCGATGCCGGTGTAGGTGCTGACAGACCCTGGGAAAGCCTCAGTTTTACACACAGTTACCCACGTTTTTCCTTTGCTGCGATTTAAAAATGGCAAATCAATGCAGCAGATAACATCTGTTAGACAAATGCCTGAAATCTGGTGAAGCATTAATGCCAGCGACCATCTGATGCCAGAAGGCTGATGCAGCTGTGAATGCTGGTGCCGTTACTGAGCACCCATTGTTGACCAGTGAGCTCAGTGGGGCAGCCTCCAGCTATGGTTGAGGCATCACCCCTTCCAAAAGGACTGGAGACACACACAAGTAATCGCTGAGGAGCTGAAGGCACTATGCAAGTGAAGAGGTACAGTTATTTCCTTCAGCTGTGGCTATTTGAGCAGAGATTCCACACAGGAAGGACACTTGGAACATTTCATATAGAAATTTGGTTATATAGAAATTGATGGAAGAGAAAGTATGGCAAGCAAACTTGGAGGCCTGCCAACGAGTCAATGCATGGAAGGATTTGAGACCACCTCTGAAGTCACATAGCCTTAAATTAGCAGAAGGATGTCAATAGAGAAGGAAGAAATAGTAAGCCAGAAGCACCCATGTTGAGAGCAGTCTCCTGCAACTGAAGGTATTTCTGTAGTTGATTTTGTCATCAGAGAAGCAGACAACTTTTCTCCTCTGACTTCTGTGTCCTCCACTCTGGCATCATCCCTCTTTACCACTGGCAGCCCTCTGTTTCACAATGCTGTAGATTTTCAATTCCCGTCAAGTTATTTCATTAAAGTACGCTGGGGATAAAACATGCTATTCTCTCATCCTGTTATTATTCTTCTTCGGTTCTGTCATCGACAACTGGCTGTACAAAAATCGGAAGCCTGAAAGCACTTAAAGGCATCGCAGCCATCAAATCTGTTTACAGAACTGTAGCTCTCCATTGTGGCTTCCAAAATACGGTCAGTTGTGTTGAATCAGAAGTCGAGTGACAGAAAGCCCAATGTAGCACCGCTGAAAGAAACATTCTTATACCTTCAATGGAACCCAGTGCAAGCATAAACACACTCTATCCCTTAACCTTCTAGTTCCAGTCTAGTTTACAGCAGAATGCCTGATGGCAATGTTAAGTTCTGCATAAATGATCTGCAGGTAGATCTGGCATTTAACTGAACTAACTAAATTCATTTGGTTTTGGTCCCAAGTCAGAAAAAGTTTCAAGTTAGTTTTCAGAACAGAGCTGGGCACAAAGATTACTATCCAGGAAGCACAGCTTCTGAAATTGATCACAAATGACAACTGATAAACTTTCCTGCTATTCTGGTGATGTGGATATCCTTTATCATGTGTATTTGTCATTACTGAGAAAAACATTTAAGAAACAAGATGTACTTCCTTATTCAGAAGGAATTATCCTACTCCAAACTTGAACCTTTTGGTCCCAAGTTTGTTTGTTTTTGTTACGCTGGAGACAACCTAGAGCTCTGGCATGACTTTTGATATGCAGTGGTAAATGAAGGCATCCTCCCCGTACAGTAATCCGAGACAGGAGTTCTGCACTAGAAAAACTTATTACATAATGGAACAGAGAAGGGAGAGAAGGAATAGCCTCTTCAAACTTCCCACCAGAACAGCAAACCAGCTCAACACTCCTAGTACAACAACATTAAACTTCACTTTAGACATGGAAGTTATTTTAATGAGGTTTTGTTAAAGTAAACTCATTGCCTGTAGCCTTCTGTTTTGGCAATAGTCAGATGGAAAGCTATTGTACAAATGCCAAATGCCTCCCGACCCAGCAATAGTATAAAACATTAATTGCAAAGCCTACACTGCTGGTTGCTTCCCAGGAACCTGGAGAATACTTTGACACCAACCAGAATAAACCCATCTCAGCAGAAAAGTCAGACACTTTCAGAGAAATGAATAGCCTGCTTCTGAAGCAAGCTTTCTGGGGCTCACCCTGCCATTCCTGACAGAACACAGGTGGCCTATAATCTAGGAAGGGATGAGATATCCCTGAAGTGTTCTGTTGCAGATAATCAACTGAAGATTCCTCTTCAAGCAAAATTTAAGTTTAGGAAAAGTTCAGGTAGAGCATACTTTGGCAAGAGGTGGCCATCATTTATTAAGATTATTCCCCTTCTTCCAAATGTGAAGTTTATCAACAACATGAAGCCACCTCTAAAGCAAGCGTGTGGAATTCTTATAAGACTTTAAACAACCCCTTCCTTTGAAGCCACAGCTAGGACTTATATCCACTTTTCTTTCTCTCAGCCATGCAAGGCTGCAGGAGAGCAAGGTTCACTCCTTAGAACAATCTTAGAAGATGACTGCTAGTGCATTTCTTTCCCATATTAGTTAGAACCTCTCTAGATAATTCTATTCTTCCAAACATGTTCAGACTCTCAGCCCAGCTTACTGTATTAGTACAGGGAGGAGGGGAAGCCACGGAACAGGAGCTGTGCTTTTAAAACTAGAAACTGGATTCTCTTCAACCGATTTAACTTCTGACCTTCTCAGCTGTTGGATCAAGTTATTGCAGCAGGCATGGTGCCAGACAAGTAAAACATAAGGGCATGCAACTTGCTCTGCATTCACTCCCTGGCTGTTGAGCTACTTGCAAAACAAAGGTACATATCAGATTGAAGTCACTTTCATATAAAGATTAAAATGTGCTGCCAGTCAGAATAATTAAAAATGGAAAGTTAAATGGATTTTTTTTTTTATTGCCAGGTTGGTGGGTGGGAGCGGGAGGTAGGTGGGACAGACAGACAAGCGAAATCAGTAGCATCAAGCAGCAGAACAAGTCACTGAGCAAGAAAGATCATGGAGGGCTCCCATACTTTCCTAACTGCTTTCTAGGTTCAAGCAGTTGCTGTGAATGGCTGTACAGTAAGCTGTTAATCTCAGTTTCACAAGTTCTAAAAATCTGGAGATATCCTAAATGAAAGTAAAGCAAAAGTCTAATCCAACATTAGAATTATATAAACTGAAAGGAGGGTATATTTACTGGACCAGAGGACTTTGAATGAGAACTGCAATTTTTCCTGTCATGGACAAGCAGAGTGACCAGTGACAAGCCAGTATCTCTTTTGTGCCAGTAATCTTTAATGCAAAATGGAAATTACTTAGTTTCCAGAGCAAGAAGTTACACAAATAGAGAGTACAGTTGTTAAATAGAAGAAGTATTTATGTAAACTCCACAGTCACCCAGTCAAGCATTTGTGTTTTAAGTATGTTCCCTGAACTGAAATCACAGCCCCAGTGAAGGGAAAGCAAAAGGTTTCCAACTTCTGCAGTAGGTCCCATGTTTCACCCTGTGTGAAATAGCTTTGAGTCTCACGCAAGATTCATACTTTTTTTTTGTTTTTTTTTGGGGGGGGGGGGGCTGTAAACACACCTCTGCCTCCCCTGCCTGAAGTGTCAATGTTTATAAATTGAAGACCAAGTATATTCCACATACAGATTTTATTACAAAGTTTTAGCAAAAAAAGTTGAAAAAAAAAATCTAACAAGTATATATGAACTTAACAAGTCTTTAGAAAAATACTTTTCAAAGTAGTGAGAATCATGCTTGTCCTTGAACATAGAGTTCATAGTTTGCCTTTAACACAAATTCGAAGTATTTGTTAGATTTCAAGTAGCCAAGTTCATCTGCTTGCAAGAAGTCCTTCACCTCCGGTAAATATTCACTTAACTGAACTCCTGCAACAAAACCTTTGATTACAACACTGATAAAAGAGGTTAGAAGTTAGGATCATTTTTAAGTAACCACCTGTGCTTGCTTCAGAGTTAAATTACTTGTTTTTTGGAATTGAGAAGATCTAATTCTACTACAGATGTCAAGAAATACAATAAAGCTTAAGCAGCCTGTAAAACTGAGTTTAGCGGGGGGAAAGGCAACAAAAAGGTATTTACTAAAAAAAAAAAAAATTCTCAGTGAAGTTATGATTAAACTTCAAAATCCTTAAACCTAAAAATCCAAGTCTTCACATGTCACCAAGCTAAAGAAAAGAAAGATCAGTCAATACAACAAATACTTCTATCATCAGTTGCAACATTTCAGTATGGAGTGAGAATCTTGCAAAATGAAAGAAACTTGACAGAACTGAACAGACAAAACAATTTCTTTGGAGTAGTTTTAAATTTTTGTGGTTTTGATATGAAAGCTTCTGTTCTGAAAAAAGTTCACATGCAGTAATATTTGGAATGGACCTTGACTCTAAATTTCCCCCTCCCCCCACCTGTAACTTTCAAAATCATAACCTCCTTTGTTTAGGTTTCCCATGTTCCCACCCCACCCCACTCTCTCAGAGAGAAAAACAAAAGCACATTTAAGGTAGATACTAATCCCTTATCTTACAGAAGATGTGTATTTAACTCCAGAAGGTACACTTTACTGTACAGTAAGGAACTACTAAAAATCTTAATGCTGCTCTACTGAACAAGTAATTTGAGGGTACTTTGATTATCACCCAGAAATCTGCTCACCTTTTATCCCCTCAACATTCTAAAAAGAGAATTAGATCCATATAATTGCAATTTTCTATAGTGGAATGGATATGGAAGTTCTTATTACTCTGAGAAATTGTTAATGCTACTTCTTACATATTAGTGCCCATCTTAAGCAGCTTTTGGAACAACTAAGCAATTTCAATTATATTTAAACATATTTTACCTTCTTTCAGTAGCTTTTGTAATATTTTCACAAATATACTATCTTTAGATGCTTCAATTGGATCACTTTTACCATCTAAACCAGACCATCTGCAAGTTAAAGAATAATTTGTGAAGGAATCGCAGAGATGAAATTAAATGAAAACAGACAAGAAAAAGATGCAGGAGAAAGGCAATCGATAGATGTTCACATAACTGTTATGAGCATGGCTACAGCTCAATATAAGAGCTTCTTTCTATCTTGTGTAATTCTTTATTCCAAGAGTAAAGCAGCAATAAAACTGCACTATAACATACTCCCATTTGGAGGACAACAGAAGACTTTTCCATCTTCTAAACTATCAAAGAAAACTATTTATTTGATAAAATAAAAAACATTATCCATCAAGATAAGAATGACCTATTCTCATATTTTACAGTTAAGATAAAAGTATGTATTTTTGGTAGAATAAAATGAGCAGCAATTTGCTATGCTATTTGAAAGAAAAAGAAAAAAACCAACATAAGAACACTACCACCAAACAAACCAAACCAACAACAAAAAGACAACACTCCTCACAAAAACTAAAACCAATATCCCCCCGCCACAAAAAACCCCAAACCAACAACAAAGAAACCCACCAAACAACCAACAGCCCCAGAACACCAAAAAAGAAAATACCAAGACAAAGAATGAGGAAGAAAACCCAAGTAAAAATCCAAGTTGCAGACCTGCAAGAGCTCACACATACAAAAAATGTGATTACATGTGAAGGTGAAGACTTAAGAATTCAAATCTTAATCTGTGATAAATTCCTGAACAGGGCTTTTCTAAGAGAAAGATTATTTTAAATTATATTTTTTTTATCTTTGCAGAACTTTATATATATCACTTTTAGTCAACACCAATCTACCTTCTTTTTCTGTGGCTCTAACCTTTCGGTTGTTAAAAATTCCTGTTGCACACGTTAAACTGCCAGACAAAACCAGGTCTTGTATCTCTCTCTCTAAAACAGCACAAACTTCTTTAAGCCGCTGGGACATGCTCGTAGAAGCTGTACTTCACTGAAACCATGGTTTTACTTTGGATGTCACTTAAATTCCAAAACTTCTAGGATTTCATCTTCTACTGTGAAGAGTATAAGGGGAGGAGAGACAGGAGGGGAAGTGAGGGGCATTTGAGGAAACAGATCACTCAGGCACTGAACCGTGAGTACCCTACCAGAAAAATCAGAAGCAGACTCAGGAAGGCTGTTTTACCCAAGCTGCCATTTCTGGCTATTAAGCTGGAAAACAGGTTGCCATCTTTAATGTGACTGCAATGCTCACTGTTGGATGTAGATGGAACTTAATGCCACCTCTTTTGAAATAGAGATTGATCTTTCTGAGCCTTGTTGGACTGGAAATTCAACTGTGACATCAAGTTTTCTACACACTATTTATTGCAAAGTGATCACAAACTGTATATGGTTAGCCAGTGGAGCAGGAAAATCTTGACAGCATTATCTATGATCTGAATGGTTTAGATAGGCTCAAAACTCCATTCTTGGCCCAGGGTAGGCTGGAGACAAACCAATTACTGGACTGGTGCCATGCAGGATTTCTGGACTCTTCTGTCTTGAATGTAACAGGGAGGGAAGAAAGCACTTGGAACAGTGTGAAACTGTGCTATGTGACGACAGCTTAGCCATGCAACTAATAATTTACTTTCTACAAATCACTGTCCTTTGGAATCTATCGTGTGCATAAATGTCAATCCAAATGCTGCCTATTTCCATTTTAATCACAAATGGCACAGTACATTTGGACTCTTTCTCTCTCCTCATCCTTTCTTCTTTAAGTCCTCCTTTCAAAGCATGGATGGGAGCTGGAAAATCTGAGTAACTTCTGAAAATTAGAAAGAAAAGGGAGGAAATACCAAGGGTATTTAACCTGGAAGAAAACATCAGCACTGCTTGATGAGAAGATTCTTCTGACCAGTTGGATTCTACCTGTAATTCCTTGTGAAGATTCACAAAAGTGGCTCTTTCAGGAAATATTTAGTGCGTTGATTACTTATAGTCAAGAATGCAACCTGTCCTAATTAGGTTTGGCAGAGCTGGAGTTAGTTCTGTAACACACCACTGTTTTGTCTACTGCAGAGCAGTCCTTGCACACCACCAAGGCTGTACTTTTCCAGCACCCCCCATCTCAACAGCAGGCTGAGGGATAGGCAAGATCTTGGGAGGGGACGCAGCTGGGCCTGCTGACCCGAACTGACCGAAGGAGTATTCGTTTCCAAGCCATGTGAAGTCAGCTCAGATATAAAAGCTAAGTGAAAGAAGGAAGTGTTGGGGGTATCCATTGATGATGTCTGTCCTCCAGAACAACTGCTACATGTATAGAAGCCCTGCTTCCTGGGGAGTGACTGAACATCATCTGCTAATCGGAAAGACGGAATAGTATTTTTGTTTACTCTTGCTTGCATGCTTTTGCTTTTTGTCCTATTAAATTTCTTTCATCTTGACTCCTGGGCCTTTCTTGTATTTTCCCTCTACCCTGTCCAGCTAAGCAGAGGAGTGACAGAGTGATTTTAGTGGCCATCTGGCCCCCATCCAGGGCCAAACCACCACATAGATTTAACTCAAAAAACCCACGAACTTGTCAGTGATCAAAAGTAAGTAATGTTTGCAGGAATGACTTCTTCATATTTCTCCTAAAATGCTTTTATTTTGAGATTTTTCAAAGGAAAAGAAGTTTTGGCATTGATCATGTCTTCTACCTCAGCAAAGGGTTCAAGAATGAAAGCTGCAGTTATGTTTCTGTGTCAGATGCTAAGAATGGAGAGTAGGTTGCCAGCGAGCTAAGTCAATAAAGTACCACAGATCATTTTACAACTAAAAAGGCATGTTCGGATCACATACTTCATATACGTTACTGACGATAACACTATGAAATTCAGGCTTTGCAATGAGCTAGAGAGTAGTATACTAACATGTCATTCTGGAAAAGCTATGTCACAAATATTTCTAGTCATTTATATTTATAGTTGACTTACCCATCTCTTTGTAGCGCCTTACAGAGAATTTTAAGTTTAAGCCCATTTATATCCACTTCCTCTTCCTTCAATTCATATAAGGAAAAACAACAGCCAAGTTAGATTTTTCCAAAATTTTCTTAAAGAAATTATCGCTCTTTCACACATTATACTGATGAATTAGATTCAATTACTAAACACTGTTTTTAAGCACATGCTATTTATTAGGCAACCTGATCAGACTTCCTTTCCACTTGAAAACATGTCTCAGACCTTCTGTATTATCATGCAACTGCTGAAGTTTGAAAGCAGGATATTTTAAAGCACATGAACAAATGCTGCTTTGTAAATTGCATTCTAGGCAAATTTTATTTTAAAATGTGCTAAATGGTGACTGAAATCAAGGCTCTTTTTCAGCATGACTGAGCTAACCAATATGCATTGATGTCCACATTAGGATGTATGCTTTAGGAATAGTAAAAGTCTTCAAAGATGCTATTTGTCTTGAAAAGGGCTGTCCCTTCATTGCACAAAAACTCTGAGATAATTGGTATTAGAGCTCCTTTTAAAATACCAGAAAAGGAAAAAAGTTGTTTGTTTTGTTGTTTGGGTTTTTCTCCATCTTTCAATGTCCCTAAACATCACACCTACTTTAAATTCCTTTCCTAAGGGATAACAAAAACCATGAACACTTGAATTTACAGATTTGGAAGCAAGAGGATGAGGCTCGACTTTCTGCTACACTTTTGCAAGAGAAAAGCAGGGAAAACTAGGAAACATCTAGTTTTTAGACTCTAATGTAAACCATCTTTAATTTGTGCTGAACATCTATACTCAAGTTGTTAGAGACTCATATATCTGAGTAAAAATAATTTTGAAATCTCATGGGTGTACAGTGTTTTTTTTTTTACATCTAAACTAAGGAAGTTGTCAGTGTTTATGAATTGTTTTCACAAAATTTAAAAAGAAAACTCATTTATAAGAAAAGCAAGTGTATTCACCCAAGTGGTGTTTTTTATTTGCAAAGTATTACTATTCAGACTATGCTGTAAAAATGAGGGGAAGTTTAAAAAAAAAATATTAAAAATTAACTAAAAGTAACTTACTACTGTAAATAGTAATACTCTTTCCTCAGTATACAAAATATAATATAATACTAAACACAGGACAAGCAAACATTTGTGCATAAAGCATGAATCCTAGCTAACAACAGCAATGGAATGTTGCTCAAAAATTGATAAAAGAAATGCAATTAAATTTTTTTTTTTTTAATTACACTTTAAAACCAACTTAAACCATTAAGATATTCGCAATTATCAAACCAAAGTTACCAAAGACCATAAAAAATGACACAGTGGTATTTACAAAGTACTACTACAGAGCAGATTTTAACTTGGAGTCTACCTAGACTAACAGGAATTGGGATCATCAGAGAAAACCTCTCATTTTCAATTAGTGAGGAACACTTTTGCTAAATTAATACAACTTTAGCATGTTAGCAAAGGTTTTTGTTAGTTCAGGTCTGATATTCCTCAGAAGTTGATTTATTCATGTTTAGTAGAAAAGGACTCCTGGTAGATCATACAAGGACATGCAGAGAGAAAGCCATTCTGTGGCTCAGTGTGATTTACATGTTAAAAAGCTGGTGAATATCCCATATTACCACATGACAACCAGAGAAACTGCCAATAGGAAAGAACCAGGACTAAACTACTAAAGAAAGACTGTAGGGAAGCAAGGCTCTAAAAAAAGAAACTATAGACTATAAATGGCAAGTGAAGATGAGGAGTGTCGTTTTTTTAAAATAATCTAAACTACATTTGACATTAAGTCTCCAGTGACTTTAAAAAAACAAACTGAAAAAAAAAAACCATCAGGGGCTACACTTAGCTAATATGTTAACTAATTACAGATATACCATCCTAGCTCAAATAATAATACATAGAAGTGTCTAGACTAGAAATTCTTCAAACACTTTTCCTACCTCATCAATATATTCCAGCAGATCAAGTGCTTTCTTGAAGTCATACTCATTGGCCCTTCTGTTCTCATCGCATATGTACATCTAGGATATGAGAGATTAACACAGAGCATTATTTTTAGCCTACAAACTAATGTAACTGATACCATGGACTACTCATTGTGGGAAGACAACCATGTATTTTCCACTTACATGACTTTCTCATGAAAATATGTCTTGATTCAACTGCAAGTGTTTTTATAGTAAGGAATATACTTAAGGTTTTAGAGTAGCATTCCACCTACATGACAATGGTCTGTGGACAGAAGAGATTGGATATAAGGTTGCTAGGTTTCAAATTTAAATGCCATTTAAGGCTGTAACATTCCTGGGCTATTGTAGCCAGAGCTCAGCTCCACAAATAAGCTCTCAGAATTATTTCGGTAATTAAGCTCAAAGCAGTCCTTAAGCACTAAGCTCAAAGCAGTCCTTAAGCACATCGACTGCCTTTCCCCTTTTAAAAACAGAAGTTTGCTGTCAGTATTTCATCCTGCTCTCCCTCAATAAAATTTGAAATTAGTACTTCAAAGGAAATTTAACATTAATACTCTTTTTATTTACACTTCCCCAGTTTCATTCTCACGTTGCAAGTAGCAACTATGAACACTGGTTTGACAATAGAGAGAATTCAGAAGGAAAACTTTCACGGTGCCAGCACTTGTCAAATCACAAGTGACACCGCCTATTCCTCCCTAATCCCACAGATAGCCTCACAAAGACACAGGGCACGACTTCAGAATCTGCTTTAGTGCTGCTCTAAGGAAATGAGAATAAAGTAAAGGAGCACTCTATCAGCTTTTGATTTCCCACAAGACTACAGAAAAGTATGAAGTTGTAAACTGACGTCCAGACAGAACCTGATTTTGTTTTATAATGTATTGTTGTATTCACCAAGTGTTTTTTGCACGTGTCACTGTATGGGAAAAATGTGCTGCTATAACAAGGCAGAAACATTTGGGCTACTGGATCCTGGCTACCACCAGAACAGAATGTGGAATACGACTCAGCACTGTTAGTGATCCCACTACTGGTGCAGTTCATGGTTTTGTTTCGCTATGGGTTGAGTTTCTGCTGCTTTTTGAAATGGAAGTGAAAACAAAACAAAGCAACCAAACAAACAAAACTGGAAGACTTCAGATGCCTCTTTCCAACATGTAACCAAAAACCTGTGCCTGCTTCTAGCCCTTTGTTTTTCTGGATTGCAGCATCTTTCTCCACTAAGGTGGAATTCTTTGTTCCTTCTAACTTCCGAGGTCTGGCCTACTGAGAAAATAACTCAGGTAAAAATTGTCTCATATCCAATAACTGGCTTATAATAGCAAAACAACTTCTGGCACTGCTTTGATTTGCTCTTTTCTCCTAGCAGCACCCTAAAGCACATATTCAAGAATAAATTTGAACTAAAACCAGCATTCAAAAATTTGGCACTCTCAGAAACTAAGCAAAGATAAACCAATTCTTGTATCAAATCTTTAGGTGCTTAGCAAGTCATATAAGGGACAATGACAGCTGTGATCTTCTAATTTTATCATACAGACGCAGAACACATAGTAGAAGTTTACCTAGGTAATGAAGAAAACACGAGATACTTACATCAATGAGCTGAGATACAGACAATACTGGCATATCATTGAGGTTCAACTGTTTCTCCGCCAGTAATTGTTCAGGAAGTGTCTCCTGATGCAACAGAAAGCGCTCCTGTTCTGATATTTCTTGTAGTCATTTAAGGAAATGAATGTTTCATGTTATTAAAATGTAATAATAAATTCTACAGCACAGTAATAACTGCCAAGTCACAATATTATTCAGGTTTCCAAGTACTTGTAATGAAGCACTTTTTTGGGACATTTATCCACGCTTTGGAAGCACAAAAACACTTCCACTTCAACAATGTCATCCTGGTGAACTAGTTTTTACTTTCCACTCAGGTTTCCAGTAAAATACTGGTAATTTTTTTCCCTCAAACCCACAAAATGAATACAGGTGACTGGAGGAAAGCTGTTGCACTATGCAGGAAAGTAAGTTGGTTGCAATTTTTAGGAGCTACTTTGCGAGATGGAGCATGTCTATGGCACATATTATTCAATTTTTGATTGTTTTGGTTTCCATTATGATGTGCTTCAGGGGTAAAAATGTATTAGGCTGAAACAATTAAAAACGAATAATTCCATCCACATTGTGTGAACGCTGCCATTCACACCCAGTTCCACTGTATGGTAGAAAGGAGAAAATTCTAAGGAGCATTTTATCCGTTTAAATGGATAAGCAAAATATAACAAAAATAATTTCCTTTATCAATAGGAAACTGATACAGGAGTAAAGTCTAGCCCACGTTTTGAGAGTCTATTAGTCTCCTGAAACAAAGCTTTGATTTCCTCATTTTTCTATAGAGAGTGTCTTAAGTACTTTTCCAAAGCTTCCCCCTGGTGGCCACTATTGGTTGAACTATGAGCGGACAACTGCTTTCACAAACTCACAGCACCGTACGCTGCAAACACCGTGTCAGGAAAAGGGTATTTTCCAAACGGATGGGAATGGTAGAGCAGGGAACTTTTGCATTTAGTAATGAAGTGCAATAGGCATTCCTACTTTTCCCGTCTTTCAATTACAGCATAATGAAACACTGTCACTGCAACTTTCTAGATGCAGAGAGAGAGTAAGATGCTGACAAAGTTTGCTTGATCATAAATAAATATATATTATAATACAACATAGTTATTTAATTTCCTTGTACAGCCTAAGTCTTAGGATTTGAGAAGAATTCAGAACTGAGAGCCATTCAATGAAGAGGCTTTAAGAAATAAAATATTTTTTGCCTCACATCTTGAGTAGAAAATGCAGCTTCATTAAAACGCATGAAGTGTGAATCATTTACATGTTTTGGCCACTTTAGAAACTATCTAACGACTTCTCAAAATACTCTGCAGCTTATTTATGCCAATAATTTGCATGTTATTAGAAAGTGAAAAAGCACAAATTTCTTGTGCTCGTAGTCCTAACTCATAGGTGAAAGCGAGTACTGAGGTTACTGCCTCACACTGCCTCCCTTACCCTTCCTGCAATGAGCATTAAAATCATTGGCCTGTTTATCCTTGCCACATTAAGTTAGTGCTCAACCTAATTAAGTCTGCAAAATTAATGTGATTCTAATTCAGTTACTTCATTAGACCATTCTTCACTTGGCTTAGTTTTTATTTCACAGAGGGGATGGAAGTAACCTTGAAGGATGATCTAGTGCAAACCCCCTGTCAGAGCAGGATCACCTAGAGTAAGTTGTATCCAGGCAGGTTTTAAATATCTCCAGAGAAGGTGAAAATGTTCTTCCTTATGTTTAAATGGAACCTCCTATGCTCCAGCTTGCACCCACTGCCCCTTGGTCCTGTCATTGACCATCACTGAAAAGAGCCTGGCTCTGTCCTCCTGACAGTCACTCTTCACTTATTTATAATTAATGAGGTCATCTCTCCGTCTCTTTTCCAAGCTAAAGGAACCCATCTGTCTCAGCCTTTCCTCATAAGGGAGATGTTACACTCCCTAAATCCTTTGTGGCTCTGTGCTGAACTCTTTCAAGCAGTTCCCTGTATTTCTTACCTTCTATTTTCTCTTGCAGTATGTCTTCTGAGAAGTCAGATGCCAGTGCGGCCAATTTGCTTAAGCCAAGAAGCGTTTTCTTCTTTGCAAAATATCGAGTCTCCATATTTGCTAAAGTCTGCAATGTTCTGTGAGCCTGAAATTAACAAAAGTATGAGAAATCAGTTTTGTGTATTAACATCAGAAGGTTAGCAGATGAGGATTTAATCCTAACTGCGGTCTCACAGCTATTTATCATTCATAATACCATAAATCTTATTTTCGAAAGTCGCAAAACTTGCATGGTAGAATTCTGCGTTGCACTCTTCAGAAAGAAACAGAGATGTCTACTTCAATTATATCCAAGAAACTCCTTTCAACGCTAATCTAGAAAAACTATTACGAGCAAAGGACAAATTGCAACTTCACATATTTTACCTCTGCGATTTTAATTAAGGTTTCATCACAAAAGCAAGGCAAATACACTTGGACAGAAAAATTTCATGTGCAGGTTGATTTACCTGTTAATTCAGGAAACCTGTTTGAAAAAACAAAATTGTAACTGCCGTAGTAACCAAATGCATGGGCAAGAATTGTCTATCAAAGGAACAGAAAGCTTCTGAGCACTTGTTCAGAAATAAACTATCCAGACTGAATTACTTCTATATTTTAGCATCCTTGTGTTCTCTTCACAGCACTTTGCTATAGCAGAGAAAACCTCGGTTGACACAAATGGATTACTACAATATTCTCAGAGTAGATTTTTTTGTTTGTTTGTTTTGGTTGTGTTTCAGTTTACTCATCTTGGTTTTGGTTTGTCTGGGATTTAAGGTGCATACAATATTAATAACCTACAATTTGCAATAGGATAAACAGTTGCATGCTTAATAAATGCACACATGGACTGACAAAGCTGCTTTTGTTTAGAAACTGTTTATTTGCTAAACTGAAATGCACTCTTAAGTCTAGCAGAAGGAAGGGCAGACTGACCAGCAGGAAGTGGGAAAAGAATAACCAGGCAGTCTGCAAAACAACAGAAGATCAAGTTTAAAAACAATATCACATTTTGACACCAAGCTGTGTGGTGCAGTTGACAGGCTGGAGCGAAAGGATGCTATCCAGAGGAACCCTGACAGTCTTGAGGAGCACGCCCATGCAAATCTCGTGCAGTTCAACAAGGCCAAGCACAAGGTCTGGCACATGAGTTGAGGGCAATCGCAAACATAGATTGGGCAGAGAATGACATTAAGAGCAACCACAAGGAAAACAGGTATTAGTGGATGAAAAACTGAGTATGACCCAGCAACATGTGCATCTCAGAATGCCAATCACATCCTCAGCTACATCAAGAGAGCATGGCCAATAAGTCAAGGGAGGTTGTTCTCTTCCTTCATTCCTGTGAGACTCCACCTGGAGTACTGTGTGCAGCTCTGGAGCCCCCAGTCTAAGAAAGACAAAGACCTACTCAAGCAGGTCCAGATGAGGGGCTACACAGGTGATCAAAGGCGTGGAGCACCTCTCCTAAGAGGAAAGGCTGAGAGAGTTGGGGTTGTTCAGCCTAGAGAAGAGAAGGTTACAGGAAGATCTTACAGTGGCCCTCCAGTACTTAAAGGGGTCCTACAAGAAACATGGGGAAGGAATTCTTTCTCATTAAATGTAGTGATAGGACAAAGAGTAACAGTTTCAAACTGAAAGAGGGTAGATTTTGATTAAGCAATAGTAAGAATTTTTTTGCTACTATGAGAGTGGTGAGACACTGGAATAGGTTTGCTCAGAGAAGATGTGGTTGCCCCTGGTCCAAGGCCATTAACAACCTGATTTATTGGGAGATGTTCCTGCCCATGGCANGGAGCGAAAGGATGCTATCCAGAGGAACCCTGACAGTCTTGAGGAGCACGCCCATGCAAATCTCGTGCAGTTCAACAAGGCCAAGCACAAGGTCTGGCACATGAGTTGAGGGCAATCGCAAACATAGATTGGGCAGAGAATGACATTAAGAGCAACCACAAGGAAAACAGGTATTAGTGGATGAAAAACTGAGTATGACCCAGCAACATGTGCATCTCAGAATGCCAATCACATCCTCAGCTACATCAAGAGAGCATGGCCAATAAGTCAAGGGAGGTTGTTCTCTTCCTTCATTCCTGTGAGACTCCACCTGGAGTACTGTGTGCAGCTCTGGAGCCCCCAGTGTAAGAAAGACAAAGACCTACTCAAGCAGGTCCAGATGAGGGGCTACACAGGTGATCAAAGGCGTGGAGCACCTCTCCTAAGAGGAAAGGCTGAGAGAGTTGGGGTTGTTCAGCCTAGAGAAGAGAAGGTTACAGGAAGATCTTACAGTGGCCCTCCAGTACTTAAAGGGGTCCTACAAGAAACATGGGGAAGGAATTCTTTCTCATTAAATGTAGTGATAGGACAAAGAGTAACAGTTTCAAACTGAAAGAGGGTAGATTTTGATTAAGCAATAGTAAGAATTTTTTTGCTACTATGAGAGTGGTGAGACACTGGAATAGGTTTGCTCAGAGAAGATGTGGTTGCCCCTGGTCCAAGGCCATTAACAACCTGATTTATTGGGAGATGTTCCTGCCCATGGCAGGGGGGTTGGAACTAGACGATCTTTAAGGTCCCTTCCAACTCAAACCATTTTGCGATTCCAAGATTAAGCTATCACATGTACATCTGCTTATTAACCACCCCCCAACTTCTAAACTATACATTCAAGTGATTAATCACTTCACTTTTGTGATATCTCCAAATTCCTTTGCTTTGAATAGCTAGTCTTGAAATAGAAATTGCAATTTTCCCCTCACTCTTTAACATTGATAGTCACTGTAAAACACCAATTCCATCAATGCAGTGATCACGTAGCCAAAATAAAATTTCCCTGATAAAAAGTCACCAACAAGAGATGAAAAGCAGGCCTTATTTCCATTACATGGTGCAGTAGCTTATATACCACCTGGTGCCTGAAGAGGGGCTTTTGGTACTCCATTACTAATCTCTCTCATCTCTCTCCTAAGTCATCCAGATCAGCTCTCTTTTGATGAGGAAGACTCATAACTAGATGACTTGCCTCCTTGAATACAAGCTTGGTCTTTCTAACATGCAATATTTGAATGTGGTCGTAATTAAGAACCCTTACCTTTTGCAAATCCTGACTATTGATTTCGTGTAACCAGCTCAGATGCTCATGAGCTTGTAAGAAACTGGTTAGCTGTCCATGCTGAGCAATAGGCTGAGATAAGAGCTTCCCTCGCTTTCCTTTTTCTAGATACCAGCGAAACAGGAAATCTGAAAAATTCTGAAGATAATGGGGATATGAAGACTTGAAAAATTACATTGAAATACCTTGTTTGCCTTCCAAGGCAAAATGCTTCATAAAATAAAATTGGTAACAACATAGCAAGAACCTGCTTAACAAAACAAGACACACAAAAACACTGTCGATGAATAAACTTAGTCATGATAGAAACAGTGTTTAAAGAATTCATGACTACTCTAACAGATGCTGATACACATAGCATCCTTCAATGGAAGTGAAGGAAGTGCCAATGGTAAATTCTTCACATTAACCTACAAGAATGGCAACAACTATCACATTAATCACAATTCTAAACTTGTTTTTTCACCTCTTCCTTTGCCTCCATTAGAACTCTGTGTTTACTACTTCCTTTCATCTATGTTTACTTCTGCTGTTACTGTTTTTGAAACATTACCTCCTATCTCCAAGTGAACCTACAACCTTACTGCCCTCATTCATTACTAAAAACTGTGTCTTTTTCTTAAAAAAGGCAAAACCACAACTATTTTGACCTCAAAAACTTCAGTAACTAATCAGCATTTATGCTTGAGATTTTACTTTTCAGAATAATTGTAGAATAATTACAGATTTTAATTGCATTAACAAGTTTGAAGACACCATCAGTCTGATATCCTATCCATTAGACTTGATCTAGTCAACTCTGCATTTGCCACAGTAACTTTTCAGAGTACATTTTTCCTTTAAAATGAAGTATGTGAAGAGAAAAAGAATAATTACCCCATTCTACAGCAGTATTTAAGATTCACTATTACAAAGATTTACTATAGTTTCTATCCTTTACTGATACTTTTTCATTTTCTTAGTAAACCAATCTTTGCATACTCTTAAGAACTCTTACTCTTAGTTGTGCAAAGCTAAATAAATTTATCTCATTAACTCTCAAGTTAGGAAACTTTTGTCCTATTCCTCTCACTTCAAGTAGTCTCTATTGGCTTTTCCATAAGCTTTCCATTTCTTCAGCACACTTAAAACCTTTACAGCAGATTTTAATAGACATTGGAAAAACTGTCCAACAAGTACCTAGCAGGACAATAAAGAAAAAAAGATAACAGCAACACTCCTACCTTCCTACTTTTCTTAACTACTTTTCTATTTGACACCTCACAATCTCATCTTCTCTTTTGGAAATTATCCTTGAATTACATTATTTAACAAAACAGCAATATGCCAACTACAACACCTCAGTGAATGAGTCACAAAATACAAGAAGGTATTAAGAGTGAGAAAGAGCGAGAATGTGCGAGGCACAAAAAAGGTCCCACGGAGCTAGCATTTGTATTTCTGCTGATTTCCTCTGCAGTCTTAGTCTCGCTCCTTTGGGTTCTGTACAGTGAATGCTGACTTCAATTTTCCACATTGCACCCCTACAGGCATACAACCAAACTTACTATAAAACACTATCTAAAGGAAATTGCAAAAGAAGAATTACCTGATCTGCAAACTGACTCATGTAACGTTGTAACCTGGCCTGGTTGTCCGTCTGCTCACACATTTGGACCAGGATATCAAAGTCACAGTACTTCTCTGCTAGCGTAGCTGCCATCTGATACTGTCCCAGGGAAACTAAATAACCAACAAAAAGTTGTATCAAACAAGGTCATCTCTGAATACAAGAGGATGACTGAGGGCAGATAACAGAAAAATGAAAACAAGTTTCACATGTTCATATGAAACAGATACACATTCCCAAGGAAATGTTCACCTACTGCATACACACATCCTGTGCACACACAAGTTCACACACCCACCACCTCTGTCCTCCAAGAGAGGAGGAAGTAGTTTAGTATTCTAAATGTCCAGTATACATCCTATTTTCTCTGAAAGTTAGCATCATCTGTCATTTGTACTGGGGATGATGTATTCTGACCAGAAATTAGTATCTGTAATAACAGCCACTTAATTACATAAAAGTGAAAAAGCAGCAGGCAAAGGCTTCAGATAAAAAAACAGAACAAGTAAAGGCAATGGGGCTTGTATTAAAAATATATTATTTAAACTCTTTGCTTCAGTTATATAAATGATACTTAACAGAATACTCAGATTTGTTTGTAAGGAAATAAGACCTTCAAATTGAACATAATGACATGAAATGTTTTTACAAGCTAACAGAGCACATGAATGTCAGAATGTCAGTAAAACTGAAAATTATAGGACTTTTCTTAAGAATGCTAGGAGGCAGTGTTTGCTAAAAAAAATACATTTTATAAAGCTACTAAAATGTACATACTCCAAGTTATTCTCACTTAAAAAGGTGGCTTTGCTGTCTGTTGCTCATTAAAGAGTTGACCACGTGGATGTGTTAAACAACAGGCTTGATTACTAAATAAGCAAGACTTTAAAAGTAACTTTTCCCTGATAAACACTAAACAAATTTTTAGGCATTTAAGTTTATGCCGAGTTGCAACAACATATACATTTAGAAAATCATTTATAGGCTATTTTAAGTCAAGCAGCAAAAGAGAAATTACTGCCGGAAAAATACAAGTTAGGGGGGGAAAAAAAAAAAAAAAATCAAGGAGAAGCATATCATATTAGAGGTATAAGCATGGATGCAGTCCTGGATGCAACTCTGTGATCTTTTTTTTGTTTTTATGATGTAATGAAATACTAAAAAAAAAATGAGTGAGTGAAAAAATGTAGTTCATAGTCAGATACCATTTATTCCACCAGATTTACATAATTTCCTCATCAAACAGCACACTGAATCCTTGCATTAAGGAAAACAGACACTACTTACGGAGGGGAGACAAGAGTTCGGATCTTTTCTGCACATATTCCATTTCCAGGTTGCTGTATCGCTCCTGATCGGCAGGGCGGCCCACAGATTTCAGCTGAGAAACATAACCATCTAGAAAGCAATCCAGTAGTGCCACCAACTGCTCAGCCACGATGCTACGGAGGTTACTGTCAGCCTGAGGGTACACCATCTTCAGAATGATTCCGTGCTGACGTATTATTGCTGTACGAACACCACTAGATGCTTGGGAAAACACCACAGGTGACATTAAAATAATAATTCTATCACCACAGGAATCTGTGCTGAAGTATAACAAAAACACTACTACATATAATTTAAAAAAGAAATAAGAAGAAACAAGTTAAACACTAAAAATCAAAGAATACTATTAAAAAAAAACCACAAACAAAAAACACCACAAAAAAACAAAAGAAAACAACACAAACTCCCCAAATATATATTCACATCTACCTTTACATATTAAATTTGGCCAAAATATGGTGAACAAAAAACAGAGAACAGGAACAAAACCATTCCTTGAACTAGAGAGATCTACACTGTCAACCATCAATATCAGCTGTTTTTCAGAAGAATCACTTGCACACTAGGAGAGGAAACTTCTGTTAATCTGAATTAAATACTTGGATGTAGTCATCAAGACATAACACAAAAAGATAGCTTGCATGACCCCTCATTTTCAAAACATCTTTATCTTGGGAGCACTAGATGTGGTGTGCTTCATATGTAGAGGCCACAGGGAAGCTTAAGGAGCACTGGAAACTGCTTGCTTCTACAAGCATTTGTTCTGATAGTTTTTCACATTATTAAACCATTAAAATAAAACATGCTTGAGGAAGGGGAGAATTGTCAATCCTTTAAAAACATTTATATTTTTACAATTAATTTTAATGTTATATATATCAGAGGTCTGCCAACCAGAACCAGCGCATTAAAAAAAACCCAAAAAAACAAAAAACAAAACAAACTAATCAAACATGTTTTAATTAAAAATAAGCATTATTTGTTTCATTCCATTTAGTTCAAACAAAAGCTTTAGTTTCTCCTATTCTTACTAGCAACTTTGTAGCACATTTTAATGGCAAGTTAAACATTTGGATTGAAATTCTTGTGTTTGGAAGCTCAGGAGACAGTTAGTTTTGTTTAGGACAGATTACTACTACAATAGTAATAGTAATTTCTCACCTGTCCATGGAATATATTCAGGTTCTCTTTCTGGAAGCTCTCCTGTTTTATATAAAGAGGCTTTAGACTGACGATACTGACAGGCAGACTGTAGCATTTCCTATTTAAAAGCAAGGACATAAGTACTTCAAAGTGAAAGTTTACAGAAGTCATACACAGACCATGAAAGAAGTTGTCTTATAATTCTGAATTACACTTTTAATGTCCCCCTTCTTTCTACATCATTTTCTCAATTGTACAGAATAGCACATACTGACCGAACAAGAAACCTCAGTGCTCAAAAGCATAAGCTGTCCACTCTGTTATGTGCTCATGCTGCCACAACTCCTGACAACATTGCAACTTCTCAAATTCACTTCAGCAGTGACACAGGAGAAAAATGAATGTCCCCAATTCTGTGCAAGATCGTGTTTTCCTCCTTAATGCATTTGGCCATAAGAAAAGCACACTCACTTCTGTTCACATATCAGTAATTGAGATGCTCCACTCAACTCGAGTGCTCTTCAATTTTTACTTTTTCCTCCCACAAATATTCTGGTTACTATGTTTCTATACCTTAATGATACTGTTCACATCAACAACTATCTGGGCCCACTCAATTGATTCAATAGGCATATCTTTCAGGATTTGTTCTTCTTCTTCTAGTAAGCATTCAAAGATAGAATCTATCTGGGACACCTGAAAGGCAAAGAAAAATTGCACTGAACACAAACATGTCCATTATTGGCCGATACTTGAAAGCCAAACCATGAGAGTTGTACAGAAAAACAACCAAATATTAGCAGAAACTACAATGACAGCCGGAAAAGGTATCAGCTACTCAAACAGATAATGAAATCATCTGCTTTTATACTTGAAATACAAGAATTGCCTTCTTTCTGGATTTAAATCTGGCAGAAAAAAGTCATCATCTTTTTTGAAGGCAATTCCATAAACTTCCCATTGAGCGTATTCCTCTGTCATCTTTTCAAATATTTGGCAACACCATCTTTGTTAGATGAAGTATTTGAGATAACATATCTCCTTTAAAATTATTTCTATTTTCTCTTAAATTTCTCCATTAGCAACTACTGGCCTTTACAGGAAAAAAAACAACCAAAAACTTCCTAAGAAAAGAATGTTTTCTGTATAGTTCTTCTCAAGCAGCAAGGAAGAAATCAAGACTGGGTGCTTGACTGGAATGTGGTATAAACTGAGAACTAGCTCAGATTCATTAATGTTGGAAAGGACAAAAAAATTGGAACACTGAATCGATACAACTGCATTCGGGACAGCTCATCGAAGCAGATTTTCTATCTGACAAACTAGTTGGAAATCAGAACTTTACTTCTGTGTGAAATTTGTCAAAATTCATGTTTCAGGTGCAAACCAAAAAGTTGTACACTAAAATAAGGAAGACAGTAACACCGTCTATTTAAATGGAAATTGTGTAAAGTGAAACTATTCCCTTAAAAAAAAAAATCAACTAAAGAGTACACATTAAAGCACTGCAACTTCTACCACATGTGATATCGTACAATGATTCAAAAAGTAACAGGTTTCTTACCTCCCGAAAGAAGACATCTGCAGGGGTAAGACTTGGTGGAATGTCACACTCCCTTTTGTTTAACGAAATCAGTATAGCAGCATTCACTAGATCAGGCAGCTTGGAGTGGTGATTCTTGAGAACAATAGCTGCTGCTAGTTTCTCTGCATGTTCACAGAGCAACAATCGGGTTGCCATTGTTGTCCCTCGTACTGGAAAACTGCCTAGATGTTCAAATACCCCAACCTGTTATTGAAGAAAACCAAAACACCACGTGTACTTTAAACAGCGTTGTAGAAGAATTACTGTAACACAAAATAATACTCTGTATGTATTGACACCAAAAAAGTAGTAGGATTTCACCTGATGAAGAAACTCAACGAATAAATTATGTGCTTTTGTCTTATCCTCTAGCTGATGAAGAAGAATGAGAGATGTGTTGCTGAAACCAGCTGCTTCTAAAAAGAGAAAAATACTACATCAGAGCACTTGGTATCTTCATTTCTTTGGTAACTACTTTTTCTGCCTCTGAAATACAACATTTCTATAAATTTCTGTAGTGTCATTGTATTGGTACTTCTTAAAAAACATGCACACAGATTTATATATTGCTTACTATGCCATTCTTATGTGCATCTAAAACTCTATCCTAGCTGAAGTAAAGCTTTTAGAAAAAAATCAAGTATCTTTAGATCAGATTCAACTATTCTGAAGCACTCAATTTATTACCTGCTAATATAGCAGCTAATAACTCATTCAGGTTTTAGTAAAATTCAGATTCAAATTTTATCTTCATTATAGACTAGATAATGCTAATTTTTTTATGCCCTAGACCACAGATACTGCAAGATAAAGTGTTAAAAGGCATTCAAACCTAACTGATGCAGTGTTGCCTGCACAATTTCACTGCACAACTTAAGTATAGTGCCCAGCACTTTTCTACTTCTCTTCCTCAAAAGAGCTCACATCTAAAAAGCCAGGTAACATTTCCATCTGGATGATGAGGTTTTTACAAGAGTCAGTAAGGATGATGGAAGGTTCTTTATGAGTATCCCCAGAAGTATCTCACCTCAGCAAACTCTTCTAGAGCCAGTTATTTTCCTATTTCAAAACATCTACATATTCTAAGTGTGCTTCAAAACAGAAGACTACTAAGATACAAAAAAACAGGAGAACTATCACTATGAGCAAAATTAGCATGACTAATTCAAAGAAGCTATCAATTTTCACTTCTTGCTTTAGCAATGAATAAATGCAGAGAAGACACCAAACTAAAAATATTAAGTCTGTTCAGAAAAGACTGAGAATCTGATCCATGACAATTTCTAACTCACTGCCATGTAGAAGTAACAGCAGGAAGCATCATCCACATCTGTAACTACTACATGAGCTTTGAAAACAAATTGCTGCTCAGGAACTGCAAATGCTGCCCAGAGGTCCTGGGGACAGTTTCAAATTAATACTGTTGTTAAAGATGAGATAGGGAAGCTTGAACAGAGAAGCTTCTGGATGAGAACCTACCTACTTTAATCCTTTACCTACAACAAAGACCCCCAAATGAATTTCTCTAGTCCTGTTTTAGGCAGACATAAATACTAACATCCTAAAGAGTTAAGAGGGCACTTTACATAGGATCCAAGCCTACCAGAAGCTGTGCAGCCATACTGACAAAGAACTAAGCATGAGCAAATAATCTCTTTCACTCAGTCTTATCTACTTGTGGAAAATAATTTAGATCTATTCAAGGAATCATGGAAACACTAAAGTGACACCACCTGTTCCTTGCTTAAAGTGACCTGCTCAGAAGTGGTTTCTCTACTGTTTGAGTTTTATATGAAGTCAAGAACTAAACCACAGCAGACTGCAAATTTATCTAGCAGTCTGAAAGGATGCATCTTCTAGCCTTTCTGGAAATAGACCTAATGGTGGAAAAGAGGACAAGGGACACCTATGTCTTTTTCACAAACCTTAATTTTATCTAGAGTAAACAATTTTTCACCAAAAAATATCCTAACCAACCATCTCCAAAAAATCCCCAACCACAAAAGCCAGAACCATTATGTTAACCTTCAGGTACAGATTCAGCCCATCTTGGATCAGAGGCAGGGTAATCATCTATTAAGTCCACGCTGATCTGAGTCACTGCCCTATCTAGTTCACCATCAGAATCCAGATCTCCATTACTTTGAAAGAGCTCAAGTACCATACTTTGTGCATTGACTGTATCTTTCCTGAAATAAAGAAATACAAAAGTATGTGAAATAAAAATGATAGATTTATAGTTACAAGAACCACTCAGGATTTTCTGATATGCTTTAAGTGCTTCAGATTATAAACATCAATCTTTAAATAAATTATAGATATGAGATATTCTGATTGTACAGATAAAGGTGTATCATATGACCAAGATATCTTGAAATAAAACCCAGCAGTGCATCCAAAAATTGCACATAGGTTTAATAAAATAAACTATACTTCTTAAAACTGGAATTTACTGAATCTTCTATTAAACAACCCTCCATTATTTGGTCTTCATCAACTACTTGGCCATCTGGACAAGTCACTGCTACATCTGTTCTCTGGAAGAGTTCTCCATTCGTTTTACCATACTATTTCCTCTGGAAACAATCTGAATCAATACAATACATGCCAAATTATTATTCTATTTTCATGAATATAACCGACATTTTAATCAAAATAACATTTAACTTTCCTACTGTTTCACAATGGTTTCCTTACTACCTTATACATTCTTCTGACACTGTTTTCAACCCCCTTGTTCACATCCTCAGTGACAGCAACCTTCATATTTGTTACCTGTGCTTTCAGCCTTCAGCTACTCCTATCACTTCAGGACTGCAGCTATCTTCTGCAGTGGTTCTGTCCACTTCTGAGTACATACATAATTCTAAATTCTGTGCATGTTTATAGATCTTGTCTTGATATCCTTTATTATATGTGGCTCACAATCTTCTACTCCACATGCAGCTCTCTGTCAAAAGCACCGCTACTTCCTTCTATCTTCAATCTGTTCTTTCCAAGTTTTAAGATTCTTAGAATCATAGAATAGTAAGGTTGGAAGGAGACNTTTTCTTCAAGGAGATTAGTCCTAAGAAGATTTGAAGGTTGTGGGAGTTCTTTGTTTGCTTAGGATTTTTGGTTTATTTGTTGCTTGGGTTCTTCCAGATGCTGGATTTTTTTGGGTTTTTGGTTTTCCGTTGGGTTTTTTTGTTTGTTTGAGGTTTCTGGTTCGTGTTTGTTTGGGTTTTTTTAATAAATTTATATTGAAAATCATCTCCCTTACACATAATTAACCTAAGTCTACAGGTATGTGTTTCCTCTCCCTCCTTTGTTTATATCACTCATTACCAAACCTTTCAGTTAGGTTGCTTTAATCAGGATTATCTGAGGAATACTTCATTTCCTTCCACTCCACCATCTCAGTCAATATGAAAAAAAGATACAAGTTACCAGGAAGAATCTGCCATGCTAGCTATTTTTCATGGCCACATAAACAGTAATCATCCTGGAGAAGAGAAGGCTACCAGGAGACCTTAGAGTAGCTTTCGAGTATCGGAAGGGGGGCTACGGGAAGGCTGAGGAGGGACTATTTACAAGGTCTTGTAATGACAAGACAAGGAGCAATGGGTTTAAACTGGCAGAGGTAAGATTTAGACTGGATATCAGGAGGAAGTTCTTTACAGTGAGGGTGGTGAGGTACTGGAATGGGTTGCCCAGGGAGGTTGTGGCTGCTCCCTCCCTGGAGGGGTTCAAGGCCAGGTTGGACGAGGCCTTGAGTGACCTGTTCAAGTGGGAGGTGTCCTGCCTATGGCAGGGGGTTGGAACTAGATGATCCTTGAGGTCCCTTCCAACCTTACCATTCTATGATTCTATATTCAAAAGCATTACGTGAAACAGTTATACAAATAAATACAAAGAAGAAAAGCAAAGAGTGTTTTTTTAACAACAAAACACCACTTAATTTAAGAATAAAGATGACAAATACTAAATTTTAAAGTTGTTTCACTGGCAGTAATGTAACATCACAATTTATACAGAGTAAGCAAAAAGTTATTGAGACTAAAGAAGTCTGCTTCTTTCTAGCATGTATCATGAGTTCTTCATTAGCTCAAGATGTATCTAACACTTTTCTAATAAAGATGTGCATGTGTCATTAAAATAGCTTTAATTAAAACAGCATAGGAATATCTTTACCAAGGCTATCCCTTATTCAGAGTGCCTTCAAGAACAGCAAACAAAAATCAAGTGCAATTTCTACCTGCAGTAATGTAGAAAAGCAGACTTCAGTGATTTAGCCTTATCCTCTTGCGCTGTAATTTCTAGCCTACTGGTTGTATCAAACACAGGACTCTGAAAATACAAAGTAAAAACTTCATTTGAAAGACAAATATAGATCTTCATTATGAAATTAAAACATATTTTCTAAGTAGCAACAACAAATTTAAAATAAAAATGTCACCTGGAAGCTGTTGTGTTTATTAAGCCAAACATAAGCCTTTAGACAAGTTAGAATAGAAGTCATACAGTGGTTTGTCCTCATTTTAATAAAAGTGTCAACTCCTTTGCAGTTTGTGTCAATGACTTATTTCAGAAGTCAAACTTTTTGTAATAATTTAAAATACTTTAATGTTCAAAAATTACCTTTTTGACAGAACTTTTGCAGGTATTTATAAGTACTATCACCCACAAAAACAATGTAAGCAGAAACAAATCTAACTAGATATTAGTTTAATAAGAAAAATGCCTGTCCCTCTGAGCAATCACCATAACTGATTTAAAAGGTGACTAAATTAAAACAGGGATTGAAACTCACTATTACCCTATAGAAATACTCTATAATTTGTATTGTAGCAACTACTCTTTTCATCTATCCCAAATTTAGGGCACACGTGTTTTAACTAAAATGTGTCTAATGTAAACAAGTGCTTAATGCACGTTGCACAAAATTAAAATACTTCTAATTTATTTGTGTAAGACTAAATAAAAATATACATACATATATACACACACACAAATATGTAACAGTGTTGAAACCACATACAGCAATTATACAGCCTTTCTCAGCTTAGCCTCCAACCTTTTCACAGTGTGGTAAGAAAGAGTATCTCTTACATGTACAAGGGAATAGACTTGAAGCCATTCCGATCAAAATGTGAGAAGGCAGTCTGAGTCTCTGCAGTAGTGTTATACCAGGCCTAGTGACATACTAATACGTCAACATGAAAAAACTATAGAATTTCATAGAAATCTCATCCTCAAAACAAAGCAAAACAAAAAAGTTACCCCTCTCAGATGCTGCAAAATTTCTTTGGTTTTAAAAACTGCTTTTATTAAAAGTGTTTGAATCTCTATTAAAAAAAAAAAAAGAAAATAATTTTAAAAGTCAAACAATCCAGGATTTCCACAGTGAAAATTCAAAAGTGCCAGAAAAACATTTTATTTCTACGCTCACTTTTTAACTAGCCAACCAACCATTACCTCACTTCTTGGTCCGGCAACAGAAGAGCACAGAGAATCTTCAAGGTCTTCAGGAAGCACAGAGATGTTTTCCCTGGACAAGATTGTGATAAGCCCACTTTTTTTGGCAAAGAAGATGGGGAGGCTGGTACAGGACCCTGCCCCTAAAATGCTATCTCCTAAGATGAGAAGAGAAAGAAAAAAGACAAGCAAGCACATGCCATTTTAATTTAACAAAATATTTCTTAGATAATTCCTAAATTTTGTCATGACAACTGCACCTGATTTACAGAAATTGTGGATACTATTTGCTGTTCAGGATTTCCAGATACTGCAAATTTAAGAAAAAAAAAATCAGATTTTTCACAATCTCTCTAAGAGCTGTGCATGTTCCATTCAAAAACACCTCTGAAGATCAAGAATGATCTCAGCATAAAAAGTAACTTTGAATAAAAAAAAAAAAAAACACCAAAAAAAAAAAACCACCACCAAAACAAAAAAACCCCAACCAACCAAAAAAAACCAAACCACAACAAAAAAACCCACAAGTCAGTGAATGCTGGAGAAAACACTAAACAAACACAAATGGACAAAACAACCTGCCAACTAACCAGACAAACAAAAACACAGTCCAAAAACAACTCCCCTAGAAAAACTCCAAGCAACACCCCCAACCCTTTCATATACCAGAAGTGGGGATCTACTTCAACTTCATCCCAAACAGTGGATGTCACATACTTTCTCCATATACCCATGAGAAACTTTAAACTTGAAAGATTTCAGATTTAATGAAGAGAAAAAGGAGTGTAAACAAGATTCTTCTCTTCAAGAAATATAAATACCATAAAAATATTTATTTAGAAAGTATCAATGAAAGTAATGATTATTTTTCTCCTGCATGTTTACCTTGGACGCCAAATACTATCTTCTCCTGTGGTAAAGAAATTCTTCCAGTTCCAGTGGAACAAGCAAACACTTCATCTTCCTTATAAAGATAAGCAGCATGGCTAAAGTAGTCTGGGACTATCAGACAGCACAACACTTCCTCTTCGGACTGAAAGTGTTACATATGAACAATATCAGCTATATAATCAAAATCTTAAATAAACATCCAACATTTTAAAAGCTAATTTGAGTTGCCTACATTTGTTTTTATTTTTAAACAAGAAGATATGGATGTAACTTTAAACCTAAAAACCAAAAGAAAATATCTTTTAATTTGCCATAAACTTAATATTTTTTTCTTTCACATGTATTACATTATTGCTAATTTCATGTGGGGACATAAGGAAACAGGTCAATTATTCTACACTTTTTTCACTCTCCTCCCATCTTAAGACGCAATTTTAAGATGCCATTACAGGGGCAGAAAGAAAAGGAGCAGAAGAAATTTACCAAAACAAAGTTAATGCTGAAGTTTATGCTTCCAGAAGAGATCATACAAAGGAGATAAACTAAGGGCAATCAATGTGTCCTCTCCCAGTAAGCCAGCTGTCTAGCAAAGGTCAAAACACTCCTTATCCTGCTACAACTCTCTCAGAGTCTGAAATCTGTTCTAAGTGGATTGCATAATTATACTACAAAATTAGTCTGCAGAAACTTTCACAGACGGTACAAAAATTAAAACAAATCAGTAATAATCAGGTCTTCGGACTTCTGCTTTTGAGGCTTTTTCATTTTACATTAAATATGTAAAGCATAAACTTTTAATATTTATTGGTAAATGTATGCAAAGATAATAGCACACATTTTCCTCAAAATATTCTTAATATATACTTCCAAGAACAACATAAGATGGAGAACTAGATTTTCCTTTAGACAAAAAACTTCTATCAACTATGTACATCATTTTGCACTCATCTATGTACAGGAATATTCTTAAACACTGTGCTTTCTTAATTCAGAGTCAGAGCCTTCACGTGTATACCTGAAAAGATGGATTATACTGTGTGACCTCCACAACAACATCATCGGACATCTGGTAGCCTTTATCTGCTACTGTTATCAAACTGTAGTAGACAAGACATGGATGATCTCCAGAGTGCCATGATGCAGCAAGTATCACCAGTCCATCACTATTCAACAACAGATATCACACCATTAAGAGATGATTATTACACATTTCACTTGCTTAAACTCTACCACTCGCAAAACCCAGATATTTAAGTACAATCGCAAATAAGTATTTTCCAACTTGGGGTGTTGTGTGCTTTTTTTGGGAAAGAGGCTACAGTATTAGCTCTTCCAAGTTGCTATATTAACAGTATTCATGCTGTGGTGCAAAACTGAACCAAGGCATTTGTGGTTTTATGCAACTAAATACAAGAAATACTGAAAACTCTGCATTTGCTAGAATAAGTTACGGTTGCTTACTTGCTATCTTTGTAATATCAAAACAAAACTAATATTCAAATCAGATAAAACTATGTTTTAAAAACGAAAAGGAATTTTTCTTAGGTAGAGAATTTGTAATCCTACAGATAACAAGATACTTAATGCTAATATGACATGCTTATGTTACCAAGAATAATACTCACATAAAAAAAATTGCAAATTATTTCATTAATGTAAATCTTACCAGACACAAATGCACTTCCTTACCGATTCTGTTGCAAATCCATGTATTGTATATTTACTCCTCCTTTAATATCTTCATAGTTACTTTCAGAACCCTAAAAACAATGCATCTGATTTATAACTATACATAAACACGCTACTAAACAAACCAACCAACCCTTTCTAGGTGAGTTAGCTCTTACCCAAATTGCATCTGTAATATGTTCTTTTAGGATCCTGTTGATATCCCAGCTGAGAATGTAACGTTCTGAGGCATCATCAATCTCCCATTTGTTCAGATTTGAATTTGTTAGCATATAAAAGCTTGATCTCTCTCCGTCCCAGAGAACACTAGAAATCTGCATTTGAAACAGAACATCTATAAAAAGCGTGTTTTTCATACTGTCTTCCAACTTCCACAGAGCTCACTGACAAAGCCTGACCCAGTCACCAACCTTTGGTGACTAAATCGGTAAAGTAAAATTACAGGTTGTTAGTTTCTTCCAGTAGTAATCAGGAAAGACTTTGAATTGTTTATATCCCCCAAGCAGGATTTCTACTTTAAAGTCTCCTTTAATTCAAATCTAAAGAGCAAGGCAGCATTCACCTTAAAAAGCATAAACATTTACTTAATATCTGTATTTCTTTTACATTTCAAAGTAACGTGAGTTGAAACTTCTCTTTTTTTTGGTCATTATACATCCTCACACCTCCACACATCTTTTTCCTTTCTTAAACACTGAAGCTAGAGATTATAGTGAAAAACAAAAGCACTATTACTGTTTAAAAGTTTTTCAAGCTTACCATATCACCATTTCCAGGAGACAATATACCCAGAAGAGAAGAAACCTTTCTACCAATTCCAGAAAACATGCCCTGACCCTGTGGGAGGGCATGCTGATGAATCTTGCCAGAACTATCAGGTATCAATCGAACAAGCTGGCCTCTGGAAGATGATAAAATAAAGCTTCCTCCCTAACAAAAAGAAAAAGCATCTATATTAGAAAATAAATATCACATTCCTGAGCCAATTCTATTGTCAGATAAAACTGTGCCAGCTCATAAAGTGCAGCGGTTTATGTGCTAACACTCTATTTTGGTTTTAAATTATAAACAACAAAGAGGTACTTTCTGGACATTCTTTTGAATATAGACTGAATGAGTAGGGCATTAGTTTTTAAAGGAAAACAATGATAAAGTTTATATCATTCATTGGTTTGCTAAAAGGGATAAAACAGCAATGTATAAACAATTTCTCACTTTTCGTTCCCTTTGCCTTCTGCCTTCCACCTCCTCCATTGCTAATCTGCGCATGGCTGAATACTAATCTTGACTGAACTGAAAACATGTGAGATCTTGCTGGTTTTCTATCTGGGGAGAGAGGAGGAGGTGGCATTGGCCCCTTCTAAGCTCCCTTTGTCCAGGGTGTGGAGGATTTGATTTCTGTATTATTTCTAAATTGCAAATAATTGAATAAAATTTTGTATATATGCTTGTTAATTTAGCTGGCTGTAAAACAGAGCTTTATCTTACTTCCAAACCATCTGAGCTAGCCTGGTGATTTTAATTTTATTTGGGGGGTAATTTATCAACCCACCACATAAACACTAAACGAGATGCAAGAAATCCATAGCACTTCAGGGCTAACAACAAAAATTGCTTTGAGAAGCATTTATCACATAAAAGAACTGTTTACATGAATTTTCCACGTTATTCTCTTTTTGAATTCTATATTTTCTTTTTGAATTTCCACATTATTCTCTGAATCAGTGCAGTACAGAGCTCACATATACTTTTACTTTTAAATGGTATCTTTAATCACTCTCTACAGGTAATACTATATCTAATGCTCATACAATAAATTTAAAATTAATGACATTGAACTTCCATGAGTGCATTTAAAACTTGTGTTACTACGCACATTAACTTTGTTGTTGTTGGCTGTTTTTTTTTTTTTTAAATAGCATCCTATTCTACAAGACACTAATTTAAATGAAACACATTACAAATTTTCCATCTGGCTATGTCAAAAAGTGAAACACCTGACTGGTACACAGCACTTGCAGAGACACATTTTCTTAGCATTGGATGATATTTTTATCCATGAAACTCCATTTTAGCTTAAGAATAGAACTATAATCTTATGTAATCCTTGGAATCTAATGATGAAAAGTGTTACCTTTTCATTAAAAAATGTAAACAGTCTTGTGCATTGTGCAAAGTAATAAAAGGGTGCTGCTGAAAAAAAAGTTTGGTTGTATCCTAAAATAATATTTAATACAGAATAATATTTAACATATTGTAGAATATATAATACATGATATGAACAGCAGATGTAGAAGAGGTCATGACACAAAAAAGTAATTTCAATTGACAATTAATTTTGAAGATATAAAAAAATTCAATGTATATTACAATATGTGTAATGCTGAATTTCGAGTTTTCCCCATTTAGGCACATCAACAGCAGAAAGCAGAACTTGTAAGAACAGTTTATAATTGTTAATTACTTTCGTATGAAAATCTCTGAAATGTCACTACTGGGCTACAGCACAAGATGCTGAGTGTGTGGTCTGCAGATAGAGATGAATTAGTTACCTTTTTTTCTGATAAGAGGATTTCTACCTCTGGAATCAATCACAGTAGTATCATTGACACCCCTCATAGACTGAGGTACCAAACCAGTCCTGTTAACCTCACAGCTGAATCCTGAATGCTTCCCAATATCAACATTATTATGGCTACCTGTCATCTCTGCTACATAAGACCATCACAACTCATCAGCGACCTCTGAAATAGCTCATCAGAATGTTTGATAACTTGCTGTGCAGCATTTATTGGAGATTTAGGACCAATAATGTGGAGCATGCTTTTTACTTCTTAAATTAGAAATTAAACTACTATTTTAATACAAATCATACAGTACTGTACCTTTACTGCTGTTAGGAAACTGCACAGAGAGCCTCCAAAGTCTGTAAAAGTCTCTGTATAGGAACCTTCATGTGCAACATTGGGCCAGTAGCGCACAGAGCCTTCGCTGGTAGCAACCATTACTGCCAGAGACTTGAAGTGAGAAAGCAATAGAACACACAAGGTAGTCATAATTGGACTGCACCTCCAGCTAAAACATAATTTTACACATCAAGATTGTGGGTGAAAACCACACAAAAAAGTAGTAGTAGTAGTAGTACACACCGACAAACCCAGAACTGAATAGCAAAATGATTCTGTAGCATAACTTAGTACGGGCACAGAATGCTATACTCTCTTACTGTGCTAGCAATATTTTCTACTGGTTCTTGATCTTGATAATTCAAGGTCTACTGTTGAAATGCAAGCAAAACTTAGTTAAGACAGAAAAGAGCCTCTGGAGAATTCCAGATGCCAAGAATGATAACCTACGCAAAGGAAAACTTTGCATACTGTAATTTAAACACAGAAACTGCTCGAGTGTCATTAAGAGAAATATCAAATCACAGAGCAGCTCTTCTCTTCACAAAGACACAAGGCCACAGTGTGCCTACATTAGAGCTTCTGACCCATGAAATATTGTAGACCAGCCAAAGGAGGCTGCTAGTATTTGCTCCTTATCCACATGAATTAAGCCAGTGCAGAAAACCAGTGCGCATTTAAATTGTACTTGCTTAGACTGGGTATTTGAATGCCTTGGTGTTTGTCAGCAGAATGCCTCTTAGTTTACTGTATTTATGTTTATTACAAAAGCACATAAAGCAATTGTTAGGAAAACTACTACTTAACCTGATCTTGTAATATATAAATAGCATAACTTGAAGAGACTAACAGAATTTTGTTTATTCCAAACATATTTATTACAAACTATCAACCATAATCTTTAATAGGTTAAATGCTGTTTTCAAATAAGTCCTTGGCAAAATATGGTATCTTCAAAATACTTTTAAACACTCTAATTTAAAAGTTGATCACCTGCAGAGAAGGCGCCTCACCGAGGGAACCGAGACAAGTTATAGCTGCTAAACTGGCAGTCCACTGCAAGTCGCTGGGTGGCAGCTGCAGTTCCTTGCACTGAGATAACTGTACAAATGAAAGAGGTCATAATAAATATCAGACTGGCTGAACTTATTCTCTGCTACAAAGTCTTTAGACCTTTTTATTCTGCTTAATTTTCAACTAGCCCAGACACTGCCTAAGAACCAAAAGTATCTCACAAGACATTTATAGGATCATTGTCACAAACGGCAAGCAGCTAAAGAACATCTACTTGTAAATTTTCAAATAGTATTTTTTTGCTTTAGTTATTTCTGAGTGCCTCTCACAACACTATGATATTGAATTATTTCCTTCAGAGGTGAAATTATCTGATCATTCCTTAATACACCTAACAAGGCAGCAAAAGAAAATTAAAGAGCTTGAGAAAGCTCAGTAGGTACTGCTGGAGAGGGGAAATGCTCCTCCCTCCTCCTCCTCTCCAGGATTCAGCAATCAAAAATTTTAAGTACTTGAAATTCTCTGCAAGTATGAAAATGCATATATATCGGACACTTCACTGTAAGTGCAGAATCTGTGCAGTTAACATATGCTGCACTAATTGAAAGACACTGATAGGTTTTCCTCTTACTGTACTTGCTATCGACTGAAATGATGTTGAAAGAAACACTGCACAAAAGGAAAACAACTCTCAAAACATTTTTGGCATGAGAAATCTAAATGAAACGTAAGTTAAACAAAGCTGAAACAAACATTTTTTTTCCTCGACATGTTGAAAATCAGTCCTAGAACACTCTAAATCAATCTGTAATATATCAACCAGTTTTCAACTATCAAAAGAGCTTTATCAAGACTGTCTAACATGGGAGATGCACCTGTTAAAATGTAAAGGATCAACCTTAGTCACAATTAATTAGGTCACAATTAATACAAAAATATTAAGCTCCCTCAAAAGCTTGAGTTTCAGGTATTGTTGCTAGTATGATTTCATACAACCTCTGCTGCTTTTGAGGGAAACCAGATGAACTCCAATTTAACAAGTTCTTTCTTTAAAAAATCCATAACTTCTTGAACTAGCATAGAAAACAGATTTTTTTTCTATCTTGATCTTTCAGTTACCTTAGCTACTGGTGACTGACCAATCTTCCAAATAATCAGCTTCTCTTTATGGACAAGCCAGGCCCATCCACTTTCATCCACTTGAACACTCAGCTGGTCATTAGCTACATAAAAAGTAAATTTTTTCAAGTACTTAGATTTTTAAACCACTCCAGAGTAACCTTTAAACCCATAAACTTTCATTCTCACATTAAAATATTCATTTTCTATTAAATTCAATTTAATGTCAGAACTTCCATCTATTTAAGATAACAAATTACTACATATAGGTTAAAAATCCATTTTACAAACTCAGGTTTGAGAGTAGTAAGCCAGACAATCCCAGAAACTATCAATTTACAGCAGATTGTAATAGCTTTGTAAATTGGTCAGCAATTTTGGAGGTTGTTTTTAAGATGCACATTTTTGGTTCCCACAGGGAAAAAGGGAATAGAGGATACTTTATCATTTCTTGAACTCAGGTAAAGGTTTGTATCACTGAGGCTTTTAGAAGTGACAATAAAGGTGGATTAAAAATAAATTTTAAAAACAGAGCATCCTCTCTAGGACACAACAAAATCAAAACAAGTGAAAAAGGTGAGAAAGAAGCAATAACCAAAATACTAAAATACTACTATTGGCTTTCTTTAAAATCTTGGATTTTAGGATATACCGGTTAAGACAGCACCTGAAGGATGTTTACATGCATGTGTATTCACATCAGTGTTATTACAATTATAGCTACATAATCAAGTGCGATTCAAATCAAAGCACAAACATTTCAGTTTACACTGTAAAGCCAGCATTTAAATGGCATCAACATGTTAATACTTCTCTTATTAAAACTGACAGGTGAGAAAAATAACAGATAAAGTCAGTTCTTACCATCAGCTTTCTTCAGGGCTTCCATAACCTTAACAGGCAGAGAAGATCCAAAAGATTTAACATCATAGTTAATAGTGTCACTTGCTGAGGGATGCTGGATAACTCTGGTAGGAGTTGCTCTTAAAGAAATGAAAAAGCTATTGTTAGCCTCTTACTGTTTCTTCATCAGTTTATTCAGACATTTACTTCATTAGTATCTGTTTATAAACAGGTATGATGAAATGGGTACCCCTCCAGGAGCACCACCTGAAGCAACATCTTGGTGGCCTCCTCATTAGCAGCTAGCTGTCATCAAATTCCTTTACTTTTTAAAGAACTTACTTTGAATATGCATTCTTCTGTCAGCAACAAAATCACTGTTCTATTTCTGGGACTGTTTAGTTCGAAAGAAGAGGAGGCTGAGGGGAGACCTCATCACTGTCTACAGCTACCTAAAAAAAGATGTTGTGGAGAGGCTGCTGCTCATCTCTTCTCATAAGTAAATAGTGATAGAACAAGAGGAAATGGTCTCAAACTGCAACTGGGTAGGTTTAGTCTGGACATTAACATTTTTTCACAGAAAGAGTGGTCAAACATTGGAATGGGCTTCCCAGGGAGGTGGTTGAGTCACCAACCTTGGAAAAGTCGTTTGGATGTGGTACTTGAGGATATGGTTTAAGGGTGTAGAGTAGGGATAATGGTTGGACTTGATCCTGGGGGTCTTTTCCAACCAGAATGTCTGTGTGATTTCTGTGTATGATTCTCTATACTCTGGCTATCTATAGAATAAAGCTATCCACAATGCCAGGAAGTTCTCAACAGAAGTTCTTCCCTGACTGCAGGGCCTATTTCCATCCCCAGTTCTGAGACTGCTAAGCAGTCCCTTGAGCCCCTGTGGTAGCTTCTATCAGCTACCACTTCTATTGCCCCTTTTACTGTGGAGAATGCCATTCTTACCTGCTTCAGCCATTATTTGTTTTGTAATAGAATTTACAAAAGCTGCTTTGTATCTTCATCCATCTTCACTTTCTGAAACAGAATAGGTCTGTCTTGCCTTTTCAACATGACTAAGTAGGTAAATTTCTCTCTGCTTTTAGAAGATACTGGTCTCTATTTCTCCTCACAAGTAAAATTGTGCCACAAACCTCACCAATATGAAATGCCAGAAAACAAGCCTAACACCCAGGTTGGAAAAATACCATATTAAATAGATCTGAAGTAAAAGTTCCCCAAACCTCAAAATTGGCAGTTTTGTTTATTTCAACAACAAATAGCTGTTCCTGAGAAAGGAGATTAAAAATCTCTGAAATTGATCTGGGTGTCATGTTAAACCTCAGTTTTCATTCATACAGAAGAGAGAAAAGGGTAAGCTGAGGTGGGAAATGCCTCAATTTTCACTATTTTATCTTCTTAAAGCGAGAGATTCTTACTATCTTCATATTTCTCCTATACCAGGAACAGAGCTGAGGAATTCAAATGCTAAGATATAACACTGAACATGTGATATTATATATAATAACAGTTTTAATGTATGATACCACTTTCAAAGAATTTTAAAAACATTAAACTGTAAAAAGTTTCAGTCAGTCTTTGCTACCATGAGAATAGGGTGTATCAAATATCCTACAGGGAATCAGAAAGCACCTGAGAAATCCTAAGCTAATAAAGTCTTACTACTGCTCCTGTAGGAAAGTAAATGAGCAAACACAGATTGGTAATCCAAACTATTTTTTTAATCCTTTCACACAAAGTAATGCCTAGGAGTTCTGTCAGAATTTTCTGAAAAAAAGTCTATGAATACATCCAGACAATAGTAATTTCCCCGAATACTTTAAAAGGATCCCTTATCAGAGATTCCTGAAGACATCAAGACGGGAGTACAAGAAAGAGTTTTACTGTTGAGCTAGCTTCCTATAAAATAATGAGCAAAAACAATACAGAGGGAAGAAAGGCTAATTTATACACTGCAGTAATGTTTTTATCCTGTAAGTCTATACTGATCTCTAAAATCTGCTGCAAAGTCATTAAAAAAAATCAACTACCAGAGATGCAAGCGCCTTGACAGTGCAATTTCAGCCTGGAGAAGAGAAGGGTCAAGAGAGACCTCCTTACAGAAGTTCTTCCGTACCTGAAAGGAGAACTACAAGAAAACCAGGGAGGGCATTTCTACAAAGGCTTCTTTTGACAGGGCAGAAGGAAACGGATTTAAGCTTGAGAAGGGTAGGTTCAGATTGAGCATCAGAAAGAAGTTCTCTACAGCATGAGTGCTGAGATATTGGAATAGATTGTCCAGGGATATAGCAGATGCCCCCTCCTTGAAAGAGTTCAAGGCCAGGCTGTATGAGGCCTTGAGCAATCTGGTCTAGTGGAAGGTGTCCCTGCACAAGGGAGGTTGGAAATAGATGATCTTTAAGGTCCCCTCCCACCCAAACCATTCTACGATTCTGTATTACTTAGGACAGACAATCAGGGAACAGGACATCCGAACTACTAAATACTTACGAGAAGGCAAAACAGGAAACATCGTGACAAGAAAAGGTCCGGGTTTCGTTCAAAAAAAGGGAAAGTAAGCGAGAAGGGAAACATTCAGGGGCCGAGCAGCGTGGTCCGCCCCGGAAGGGAACCCGGCCGAATGGGAACAAGCGACTCTCGCACCTGCCGAAGGCACTACTAGGCGGAGAGGGTGGGACTCACCGGGCAGAGAGGGAGCCGCTCCTCCGTGCCACCGGCGAGAACAGCATCGGGGAGCTGGCTGCCGCCACGACGGGCAGGGTCTTCCTGCCGCCCGGACGAGAGAGAGGGCTAGCGGCGGCGCTGCCGATGTTCCTGCGGGCCGACCCGCTGGGGGTGCGCGGGGAGGCAGGAGCTGGAGAGAACATGGCCAGTCAACGAGCAGCGGCGCAAGCCCTGGATTCCCGCCGGGCGCCGGCCGATGCGCCACTTCCGGGCGCGGCAGCGCGTAGAGCGGCAGCGGCACCGACCCCAGGTTCCCACTGGGCGCCGGCCGACACGCCACTTCCGGGCGGGGGAGCGCTCGAGGGCGGTGCATCTCTGGCTGATGGGCCGAGAGAGCATTGCAGCAGCTGCACAAGGAGGCCCGTCTCTCGCGCCCCGCTGGTCGACTTCCGTCTTGCCTTCATACAGCCCCGCGGCGGGAAGTGCACGGCACGAGTACCTCGTAGTTTTTACAGACTCCAGGGTTAAGGCAGAACCGCCCGATTTCTACCATAGTTACACCAGTACAATGCAAGAAGACTGCCTCAGGCCCGATGGCACATCTTGTGATGGCAGTTCTGCCGTGTTCTCCGCACAAGAGCCTGAGTGGCCGCGTTCTGCTTAGAAACTTGGGCAGCCAGCTGTTTGGGTGGCCTCACAGAAACAGGGGTCCCCTTGCTCAGATCTTCCTGGATAAGGGGTGTTGCATTCGGCCTTTCAGGGTGCTCCCAGCCGCATTCACTGGGATGGATTTGTGAAGGGTTTTTTCACTAACTTTATGCAGGTCTAGTACTAACCAACTTGAGCTGAGAAGGGCAACTGCATAGCACAACAAACTGCCATTGAAAGACTATTACAAAATTATCTTTGACGCTTTAGAAAGGACTTGTATTCAACTTAGAGAGTTATCTTCAAAATAGCCAGTGCTGTAACTTGTGCTTGTCCTCAAATTTCAAATGAAAACAAAGCAAGCCCCAACCAACAAAACCCAAAGCAAAACAAGCCATGTTGCATGCAAATCCTGTGTCTCACGTCTATGGGCAAATAAAAATGAGGCACTACAATTGTTTGATGATAGATAATTAGATTTTAAAGGGGAGCTGAATTTTCTCATTGAAAGAAAAAACTCAACTGCATTGGTATGTGCGAAAAGTTTCCAGAAAGTACATAGGTGCCATGGATTCTGGGAAGAAATTGAGGTCTATGCATATTATTAATGAAACTATTTAAGGTAAAATTAGCTAAAAATAGATAAAGAGCTGCCCACCATTTTCCAAAATTATGTTACTTCATTGGAAGTGTTACAGCAGTTTTGCTTTCTATGTGTGCTGTGTTCTGACAGGCCTGAACCTGCAATGCAGAGGTAATGAACTTCAGATATTTCATCTGACAGTACTGAAGTACAAGACACTTGTCTGAATGTTTCAATGTTTTGCCTTTTAACTTCACTATCCTTTTGCTTTTATGGGAAAGGCAAAATATGAACACTCAGTGGAACATGACTGTTCTATTACCCTTCTATATAGCCTTCGCTTTTTTCACTCAATGCCGCCATGCTAAATGACCACGTTAACAGTTGTTTCTTCAAGGAAAAAAAAACAAAACCAGCAAATTCACACAGAGGCAAGCAAAGGGGTATAGAGTAAAATTCAAGCTGCTGTTCACATTTCTCTTCTTCCATGAATGAACAAATTATTTTAAAACCTGAAAGCTTTCCTTCACATCATGTTTCCAAAATATTTAAGATGATGCAATGTGAGCAATGTTTTTTGCTGAGTCCTGGAAACACTACAGCACTTCCTCAGAGGACTACTCAGCTTCCTTTTGCTGTACCAGCCCTAGAAAGAGCTCCATCTTCAAGATACAGCTCAACCTTTAAATGTCATTTTGGCAGAGAAAGCTAGCTTATGCTAAATATATGAGTTAGGGATGTAACCAGTTCTTGAACTGGGACTTGTGTTGTATTCATTTTTCACATGAAAGGTCCAGCATGGAATTTTGTCAATACTGTCTTGATGGTGACTTGAGCTAAGAGAATGGAAATAGTGGGCTTACGTTAAAGCCACAACTTCAAAATACATGAATTTGATAATATTTTTATAGTTCTGGTTTTAGATTAGATGATCGATGGATTGAAAAACAGGGTAGAATATATTGCTTGGGTAGAGTTGCCACAAATAGCTTGTTTAGAAAGAAAGTGAGTTTGAAAGGATAGCATCAATGAACCCCCATCATCTGTGCTCAAGGTCACATTGGATGAGGCTTTGAGTAACCAGGTCTAGTGGAAGGTGTCTCTGCCCATGGCAGGAGGCATTGAAATTAGATGATGTTTAAAGTCCCTTCCAACCCAAACTATTCTGTGATATGCAGAACAAAATGAAATTGTCATGAATTAGTTAACCGATTATGCCTTATTGGGATATTTAAACAAAGATGTGTATAAAAGATGAGTAACATTACATATCTTTTCAGAATACAGATTTCTGTAATAGGTCAGAGTATTAATCCACTGGATCATTGGCATTGTGAATTTCAGACTTCTTAAGTGATTTTCCGTGTTCAACTGAAAATGTTGAACAGTGAAAACATGGTGATAGAGTTGGCAAGGCCTGTAATTAGAATCCACTCCCTGAAATCCACAAATCTGAAGCTGTACAGCAAGGCTTTCCCCACAGTTAACTCTCTCACTGATTTAGTTGTCCCCACGTACTTCAGGGTTTATTTTGCAGAAAGATTTCCTGAAGCTGAGTTGAAGGGTTTACAACACTGGAAAAATACTACATGTTTCCAACCTCTCTTACCTTGGAGCTATCCTTTTTCTCCAGGAGGGATAACCTAAATTATAACATAGACTGGCTGGGGCAGTACAAGTGCAATTCTTCCATTACTTTCTTATTTCCATTCATTTTTCTTTTACCTTTTTTTTTTTTTTTTTTTTAGTTTCACCATTAAAATAAAATACAGTTAAGGGGAAAAAGGTGCCAATGATTATACTGGTGGTCAAAACAGAGCAGAAAGAAAAAATAAACATCTATTGCTAGTTATCAGAAGTCTTTTAGTTTCTTTCTCTACAATTGTAGATTCATTAGAGCTTTGTTTCACAGTTCCTAAGTCAGTGGTTTGCTTTTACAGAGGCAAATGGCCCAAGCTAAGAAGCCCTGTTACACACTCAGGACTGGTGAGAAGGTACTGACTGGTAGGTCCCAGGTCTACAGAGGAGTAAGGAAGGGATTCAGTAATGTGCGAAACACTGCCTTTATTCTTACTTGAAGCATATCTAGAGATGGTGTAGTAGCAATTCTATCCATTTTCAGTCCATTCAAACCAGTCTTCAAGTGATTGTAAAGTTGACATGCAGCAAGGACAACCTTACAGTGATTTTTGCCACTAACTTACCACGACACTGTTTATGTTGCTTATCTTCTGCATTGATACTAAATGGAAGTAACCATACCCACCAAGCCTGGTGATGTTTCTGAAGACGAAATTTAGGTTTTACATCAATTTGCTAGAAATCCTACAGTGAAAGTAATAATTTTAAAAAACCCCAACACATATAAGCCATGTTCATTTAGCTCAAAAACGACTTGGAAAATGTCACAGTGTTCAAGCAGAGCTTTGTGTTCACACATACTGCTTCATCATTTCCATTCTGCTTCCCACTTCTAGTAACAGTGAAGTAGAATGAAGAACAATCTCCAAAGGAAAATGACAGATTTTTTCTGGGATGCTTAAATAATGTAGAATAAGCACTAAAATATGCATCTAGTAGGGTTAAAATTACTTCCCAAAATAAAATCACCAGACTACCTCAGAACGTTTAAAAGCAAAGCAAAGCTATATATTTACAGCAAAACTAAAATCTACAAGCTTGTAATACAATGTAGCTGTACAAAATATATTTGCATATATTTACAATTATTTACAATTTAGAAAGAGAAATCACCCCCTGGACAAACCCAGAAGGGACTAACAACCACCTACTTCTTCCCCCAGAGAGAAAACCAGCCCCCCACTGCTATCTACTCAGCCAAGGTTAGTGTAGCCATATGGGCAAGATCAGCCAGCACAGGGATGAGAAGAGGAGGAGGAGGCAGGAAGTGGCAGAGAGAAGAATGGTCTGTGCAACAGATTACATACTAGTCTAGCAAATGAATGGAACGATATAGACTTATCTATTGTATTTCTTCTATAACCAATTCTCTGTTTTGTTTACTTTCTATT
>WBNM01041220.1:0-43625 GCA_013399055.1 Ramphastos sulfuratus
CAATAGGCACTAGCATCATTGCTTTGGCCAAGGAAATCAAAGCTTCATGTGTCTACACAGGCATGTTGAGGGGCAGTACCACACATGGTGGTGCTGGGCTCCTGGCCCTCGGGACACAGCTCTGCAGGGGCCAAGGCTCCATTGTTTCTGCCCATCCACTCGACTTCTGGACCTTGATGTAGGAGGAGGAGAGCAGTGGTCAAAACCAGTCTTGCAGGATTTCTGCCCTGCCAGGACAGATGTCACATATCATTGTAAACAGGGTCGGGAGGCACTAATCACTCATTGAAGCAACAGATCCAGCACCAGAGTGACATCCACTCAAGCAGAAGTTCAGTCACTTTGTATGAAGCATGGAGCTGATGATACATCCCCAGCTCTTGCTGAGTCATTTAAATATTTAAACACACATCTACTGTATCTGGTGAAACTTAAAAAGATATTTTAGTGCTTTGCTGATCTCAGACTCATTCACAGTCATGCAGGAAGCAGAGGAGCAGTGAATACTTCTGATGCGCTGTTATATTGAGCCACCAAACCACCCCTCTTTCTCAGAGATTGCTCCAACTCTGTATCAGACCTACACAGTTTGTGAATCACATCTTTGTGGTAGGAGTATAGCAGTGTGCAGTAAAAATAAATCAGAGTTGCCTTTGTAGAAGAAGGTGGGGGTTTTGCAAGTGGAGAAAAGACACTGCACACCATTTCGGGATGTTTTTTCAGCTTGACTGCCTGGGACATCTTCAGAGAAACCAGACTACTTATCTGCAAGAGAATCCTTTCCATTTCTGACCATGAATAGGTTCTGGAGATAGGAAGGAGAAACGAACATGAAACCTCTTCTCTTAAACTGTATCCATGTGACCAGGAGTTACCCCCAAAACTGAGCAAGATGCAATAAGCGGTTCAGTTTGCAACACCAAATGTTGTTCAAAGCTTCCGTGTAATTGTTTTTTTCCTTTTTGTACTGGAGTGTTCTCATCCATGCAATACCAGAAGGAACACACAGAAGTGCCCCGTTACCTCTGCCATTTCCTTTTTGTACACTTAAACAGTGATCACACAGACACACAAAATGTTTATCTGAGCAGAACTTTCAGAGACTCATAGAACGGCTTGAGTTGGAAGGGACCTTAAAGATCATCTAGTCCAACCCTCCTGCCACAGGAAGGGACACCTGCCATTAGACGAGATTGCTCAAAGCCTCATCTAGCCTGGTCTTAAACACTTCCAGGGATGAGATCTCCACAACTTCCTTGGGCAGCTCATTCCAGTGTTTAACCACCCTCATAATAAAGAGCTTTTCTAATGTCTACCCTGCTCCTTACCCCTCCACCCCAGGTTCTTATAGAAGGTCCCTCTCCAGCAGTGCTGGTCTAATGCAAATGCAAAACCAAAGCTCACAAGCAGTTCAATCCGCATAGCCCCGCTGAGAAAATGCCATGCTGCCTATAGCTTACCCAGAACCTTCAAAGACAGAAAATGTCTCAAGTCCCTGAGCTACAGGTGTTTATGCTACAGGCAAGAACGGGACTAAAAGGCCTGGAAAAACCTTGTCTTGTTTGCCAATTTAAGTCTGCACAGAGAGACAGACAATGTTTGTACATTACATACACATCCTGGACGTGTTTATACTCCATTTGTGAGTAATATGGGGAACTGAAAATGGAGCTGTGTCAAGTCCTGTGTCTTGAGACAGGATATGTGGGTAGGAGCACAGAGGGACCATGCAGCCCATGCACTGGCACCTTAGCTGGAGCTGTGAAGGGGGTTCACCTCCACCTTTCCAAGTAAAACCAGCACAGTTATAAACAACTTGGTACACTCTGAGCCATTTCAAGAGTCAACATTTTGTCCCACACATATATCTCCCTGAAGCCCACAAAGTCATTGTGTCTTGCCAGGATAATAATGCAGCATCCGAAAGAGGGGAAAGAGGCAAAAGGAGACAGGAGGAAGTCCAGCAGACAGGAGCTGGGAAAGTCAGCCCCAAACTCCTCTCCTACATTACCGTGGTAGAATAATGACAGAATTAATACAAAAGGAGCAGCCAGAGCCCCTTCCAGCATGCATTACTACTGCCTGGATTAATCAGAGCTGCTCTTGGTGCCGATAAGTCAATCAACATTGGCTTGGTCTGCATGTGTAATTTCAGTTCAGTCTCATTTTTCACACCAAATGATGTCAGATTTTAATTAAAATCTTTTAACTGAGAATTAAAATGTCAATAGTGAGGCACAGCTGCTGCTGAATGGAATTCTCTTCTCCCCAACGTAAATAAAAACAAGAGGAAATACCTAAGAGCAGGGCTTGTGAGCAACAATCCGCTCAGCCAGCACCACGGACTAAGCACCACTGAATTTTAAGTCCTGGGGTTGTTTTTTCTCCCCACACACCCCTCTTGTTGCCAGTCACCTGCTTGCAGGACCAGGGGGTACCCAGCTAAATGCTATTATTGAAGTAGCAGGGGAATGCAAAAGCAAATAGCTCCCAGAGGTCTTGTGTTGGTAGGGTGCATGCCTAACATGTGACACGGGAAACTGCAAAGAGCTTTTCCACTCGAAGCAAAACCTTGAACTCCAGCTCTGGTCTGTCACTTCACACAGATACACACCTATTTTAATCACCAGACTATTTAAGCTACATCCAAGGCCCAACAGGATTGCTGGCATGAAGTGACACTTGAAGTTCTTTCCTCCAAAGCTGCTGTTTCAGATGCTTCCAGAGCTGCTTCCCTTGTTCAAAGGAGTCAGAGCTACAAACTTGGTTCGTCCACCTTGATCAAGCCACCAGCTACAACCTGCATTTCTAATTTCATGGCTGGTTTGGCTGGGCCCGCCATCATACACAACCAGGCTCTCCTGATGATGCCAGCCACTCACAGAAAGGCTTTCTCCCATTCCACCAATAAAGCCCGTTCCATGGCTTAACTTAATTTTCTGCCTACAAATTAAATAAGAGAGGGAATAAAATGTTGCATATTGCAGTGTGCTCTTAGAGCGAGCAGGGAGTCCTTAAGCAGAGTGGGAACGTAAACAAAAAATCAAGGAATGAGTCATAGGGAGCAAGGCAAGGGAGAGAAAACACTGATACACAAAGGTGGTGAAGAAATTATAAACACAAAGTCACGAACAGAGGCTCATGCAGGAGTGGCTCTCCAGCATGGGCAGCTCCCTGCAAAAGTGAACAAGCTAAAGAGCTTTTGATATCTCGCTCTGTCCAACATTCCATCCTCCTTAAACGAGCACCTGAAAAAGGAAACATCCTCCAGGGAGCACATTTACTTCTCAGCCGATGCACCAAGAGTGGTACTCCTGATGTCAGTAAGAGGAGGGTAGCTCGATCACTAGAAATAATTTTGGGTTCTACTGACTTGATGAGAATCTGCTGCTGCTCAAGCCTCTACTGCTTTGAGCTTAATTTTTTGATCATTTGTGTCTGTGTTGTCAGTGACTGCATTTATTAACCTTCCCTCATGCCTGAGGTATATGACATCCCTGTACCTGCCGGGGGCTGGGAAGAGAAAATAATTTCTTTCCCGTATAAAAAAATCTTGAAAAAAAAGAAAATGGGTATTACTAATGGACAAGCTCTAGCACTGCTGTTCAGACAGGACATTCCAGCTCCACAGAGCTGAACTACGTGACATACTTCACATGGACTAGAGGAAATACCCCTCTTCTTAACTTAGTCCTGCTGTTAAAACAGAAAAGGGGGAAAAAAATAAAAAGAGAGAGAGAGAAGGAAAGAAAGAATTAATGGAGGTCAGGATAGAAGAAAAGTCAGCCTGATGCTTTCAGCTGTCTGCAGAGCATGGGCACATCATGTTGGTTCCTCCAGCCAGTACACACCTTGCAGCCACACACAGCAAGGATGGGGGATGGAGGAGGCAAACAGTCCTCACCTTCAAGAGCAAAAGTCAAAGCAAACCAGCCCTTCCTGTAGCAGCACAGGGGTGGTCCCAGCAGAACCCCAAAAGCAGAGGTCTGCTGGGGTGGCTGGGTAGCACAGCAAGATCTGACATGCCACTGCTTCACCAGCCATGCCACTGCTCCAACCCATCCACAAACCCAAGTGTTCCCCAGGGTCAGTTCTCCTACATCTTGTCCCTTGCAGACCTGGGGCGAGTTGGCCACCCAAGAGGAGCCTGCCAGCCAGCAGGCACAGCCTGTGTCAAATGGCAAATGCCCAAGACACCCTGCACACTGTGATCCACAGCATCTAATTCAATTGTCAAAACTATTTAATAAACCACGAGTAGACTTTGGCTTTGAAATTTCACAGGGATGTTTAGACTGAGAGCTCATACAGTGATAAACTCCTGGCTTGGAAAAAGCCTGTTAAAACCTATCTTTGGTCGTTTACGCATCCTGCTGTAGTGTGAGACCTGCCATCTGCCTACTGCGACTTGCCAGTGATGCTGCTGTATCACCAATCACCATGCTACCAGAATGCAGACAGAAACCTCTCTTGGTGTTTTCACTCACATACTGCCTTTGGAGTGGTGCCTGAAGGTTTGAGGCTGAGGGCAGGAGAACTTGGTTGTTTATACCCCAACCATTCCAGTACAGGTAAGCTCTTCCTATGCAGAAGCAGCACCGACACTCCCAAAGTCCAAGCAGGGAATCCCTGTGAGCTGACACTCCTGGCACTGGACCCTCCATCGCAACTGCATCCACTCCTGCATTTCCTCTGCCCCCAAGAGCTAACAAAAACATCAGTCTTGCCACAGACTCCTCATCTGACCTCAGACACAAGTTGAACACTCCCTCCTTCAGTCAGTTCGTCCCCTGCAAAAATCAGAATTGCCCACATGATTTCCATCCCTGTCTTGCCCTGCAGAAGCCACACTGAGGGAGAGCAGCACAGGACAGCAGAGGCTGTGTGCTCAACGAGGAGCTGGGGTGATCAAACAAGGGCTCACATGTTCAAAGATGGGGCTCAAGTGATCAAACTGGGACTGGCATGTTCAGAAAGGGTTCACGTGATCAGAGGGGCTGGGGTGCTCAAAGTAGGGGCTTGTGTGTTCAGACAGGGGCTAATCCCCCTAACACATGTAAGTTCATGTCCCTGCTCCTTTCCCCCCTCCTTGAGCTGCAGTGTATGCAGCAAACTGTTTCAAAGCAGAGGTAATTTGACTTAAACCCCAGTTCTAACACATTTCAGGCACGTTCCTGTAAACCAAGCATTAATTTCACTTCAAAGCCTCTGAAGGAACACGCAGCTTTGCTCTACAACTGCAGCTCTCGCTCACCTTTGCAACTCAGTTCTCACTGTGCAGGGCTGTTTATCTCATGCCCCCTTGCCACACAAAAGGGGCATTTCTCCAGCCAAGGCTCCATCTCATGGATGGTTATTTTTCTTCTCCATCAGGAGCCTGCTAACAGTCTGTTTGCGACAGAGGGTGTATAATGGTGGTGGCAAGAAGCAATCCTGCTCACACAAAGGACCTCTTCCAGGGCTGTAAGCTGAAGCTGAAGGCCTGGCTCCAGGGCCATATGGGCTGTACATCATTGTGATTACACTGACCAGCTTGTTCTCATTTACTGCAGAGAGAGATGGAGAGGCAGGAAATTGGCCCAGCAATGATGAACTAATGTCTGCTCCTCTCCAGAAGCTCCTGCCTCTAAACATGAAAATGCTAGGGCCATGTTTTTGAAAAGCATGACAAATCACATAAAGACATTACAACTTCATTAGAGGAAACATTTTCAAATGCATTGCTCAAATTAGAAATAATGACTCCAACCTAAAGTTATAAACCTCTAATCTCATCAGCACTAATGACCTCCTGAAATAGAAGGGAGGAAGTCAGCATTCTCAGGGCCGAGACAAAGAGTTGTGGCCATGCACAGCACCAGCCCTTTGCTGGCCCTTCCTCAAGCGGTAAACTGGGCAAGCGGACAAAGACTGTGCAGAGCCAAACCCACACATTAAAGAGCTTCAACTCTCCACGATCTGAACTGCTGTTTAAAATTGCCTAGTTCCTGAGCTCCCACAGACACCGAGGTACTTACTGTAATCAAAAAGCAGATGAAAAGCAGTGTCACTCTGTGCATATTCACAATGGACCATACGGAAAAATGAATCTGTTCAACTTGGAATTTTCTTTCCAGCATGCTCTTTCCAATGACAAAGTTGCATGTGTAGTGGTTTGAGGAACTTCACCACCACCACAACTGAAATTTGCCAGACCAGCTCAGACAGCTTGGAAGTGAGATAAAGCTATATTTATAGCAAAGCTAAATTTACAAGCATATATACAGAATATATCTACAAGTATTTAGAATTTTATAAAAACTAAAAATAATATAGAAATCCAAACTCCCTCCCAGACAAAAAAGACTGCCCAGAAGGGGCTCAAAGCCTTTCTCTCACCATCCCAGACTGACAATCAGCAAAGCTTACTTGTTAGCTGTTAGTGGAAGATATTAGAACAAAACAAAGAAGCGAAAACAGCAAGGGTTCTGAGGCAGGAGGGCCAAATTGTATATACTTTGACTTTTTATGCCTTTTAGCAAACCGGTGAATGATACAGACTTCAACCTTATTTTCTTTTTACAACTAATGATCTAATTTATCTCATTAAAATATTCCAGTTAGCCTCAAACCAGCACAACGTTCAAAAGCTTCAACTATCTGTGATCTGAAGTGCTGTTTAAAATTGCCTAGTTCCTGAGCTCCCACAGACACCAAGGTGCTTAGAATGGAATCACAGAATCATAGAATGGTAAGGTCGGAAGGGACCTCAAGGATCATCCAGTTCCAACCCCCTGCCATAGGCAGGGACACCTCCCACTAGCACAGGTCACTCAAGGCCTCATCCAACCTGGCCTTGAACACCTCCAGGGAGGGAGCAGCCACAACCTCCCTGGGCAACCTGTGCCAGTGTCTCACCACCCTCACTNCTGTCCATGGCACTGACAAAGATGTTAAACAGTACTGGTGCCAGCACTGACCCCTAAGGGAGCCACTTGGCACTGGTCTGCAGGTGGACATTGTGCCCTTGATCACCACTCTCTGTGTGCCATCATCCAGCCAGCTCCTTATCCAGCTTGCTGTAATCAAAAGGCAGCCCAGATGAAAGTAGTGTCATTCTGCATGGACTCACAGTGGACCATATGAAGAAATGAATGTGTTCAACTTGGAATTGTCTTCCCAAGGCAAAGGGCTTCCAGTGTGCACCTTGCAATGTAAAAGTCACATGCAAACATCCCTCGGACCAAACTGCCGACTTGGAACCTCATGCAGCCGGCAGATCGCGATAACGCAGCATTCAGCTTCCCACTCTGTGATTAAACCACAGAATCCCAGCATGGTGGCTGTCAGAAGGGATCTCTGGAGATCATCCAGTCCCGTGCCCTTGCTAAAGCAGGGTCACCCAGGATCACGATGCCCAAGTGGGTTTGGAATCTCTCAAGAGGAGACTCCACAGCCTCTCTGGGCAGCCTGCTCCAGGGCTTTGCACCTTGACACCAAAGAATTTTCTCCTCCTGTTCAAATGGAACTTCCTGGATTCCAGTTTGTGCCTGTTCCCCCTGGGCACCTGGGTCCTGTCACTGGGCACCACTCAAAAGAGTCTGACTCTATCTTCTCACCCTCCACCCTTTAGCTCTTGCTGAGCATTGAGAAGATCCCCTCTCAGGCTGCTCTTCTCCAGTCTAAAAAGCCCCACGTCTCTCAGCCTTTCCTCCTCACAGAAATGCTCCAGTCCCCTCAGCAGCTTTGTACCCAACAAACAGAAATGACCTCACAAGTGAATCTAGAAATAAGAGCAAATGATTCACCTTGCTCATTTTATGCCAGTGTGGTCTGAAAATCCAGACAATTAATAACTTAAATGGACTGCTATTACAAGACTCAAGGTATGGCTTTGGTTGCTTTTTCTTCCCCTTCCATTACTTCAGGAATAAACTTTCTATTAATAGTCTGTATCTGCCACTGAATTTGTAGTGTGTGCAAACACTGATGAGTGGGTTTGTGCTCTATCAACCTCTGTTCTAACAACTGGGAATGAGATCTTACGCTGCATTACACATAAAACAGTCAGAACAAACAAAAAGGGAACACTGGCTGCCCACCTACATTAAATATCTGATAGCAAAGTGAAAATAGCACATGTGGTGGTGCAGCTGCACAACATTCTCAGAACTGACTCTGTTCTCCACTTCTCAGGCCCCTGAGTTTCAGCCTTTTTCAGTATTTTTTTTTCATTATGAAGAGCTTTCCTCTCCAAGTTCTCCCTGTCTCTATTTTTTTTCCCTTGAACTCAATTCTGAGAGACTTAATGAGGACAGAAAATTGATCAGCAAGTACATTTTCTGCCTTATCTGCAAGCACATAATGTTTCTCACAAGTCTTCTCTGGAGGGAGGATGTTTCCAGAAAGCCCTTCTCTCCTATAAAAATAGTCAGAAGTAAGTCTTTCCAGGGAGGGTGGTGAGGCACTGGCACAGGTTGCCCAGGGAGGTTGTGGCGGCTCCCTCCCTGGAGGCGTTCAAGGCCAGGTTGGAGGAGGCCTTGAGTGACCTGTACTAGTGGGAGGTGTCCCTGCCTGTGGCAGGGGGTTGGAACTAGATGATCTTCGAGGTCCCTTCCAACCTTACCATTCTATGATTCTATGATTCAATACAGAAGTGAGATACATGGCAGTGTGGGGCTTGGTCATGGGTCTGTGCCATCCAGCTTCCATAGGAAGAGTCACTCCAGGTCTACAGCAGCAAGGCTGGGAGAACCGTTCTGACACACCATCATTGTAGCTGCCACTGCTAGAGCCCATGGTTGATTTGTTATGCCTTCAGGGATTACAGCTGGACTGAAGGGACTTTCAAAAGGGCTCATATGGTGTGATGGCCATCAGTAGGGCACCACTAGACAGGTCTGTGCTTGCATGAGCAGATGCAGGACTCCTCTGCAACTTCCACACTACACATTCTTTTGGCTGCTTACAGATGGCAATAAGGAAAACTCACTCACCAAGGCTACTTTGCAGTATGTAAACCAAACTGGCGTTGAGCAGGTCCCATCTTTTTGTCACTGAGGCCTCAAGGGATTTTGTGGGGGTGCTGTATAGGGAGGGAGTATTCTGCTTTGAATGAGCTCGTGCCTCTTCCAAAAATGAACAGTAGCAATAGTTCTTCACCTGTGCTGAAAAGTGGCTCCTTTAAGCAGCCTGAGGCTCAGGCTTGTTCTGATTTTTATTAAATGAAAAACAAAACCATGAGCAAGTAACAGTTGGTGTTCAAACCAGGTCTTCACCTATTTATGGACCACTATTTACATGTGGGGTTTCTGTCTCCTAGAGCAGTTCAATTCAAACTGAATTTATAGCCCTATCTTCAGAAACGTCACATTAACCACAGAGAGAGGAGATACCAGCATGGGAGCAATAAACAACCTTTGGAAGAACACACTGGGGGGCAAGTTAGCTACCAGGCAACTACAGGAGTAGCAGAAAACAAGACCAGCTAGTTACCCTTAAAAATACCAACACAGCATGCTTTAAATGTCCTTTTCTATTGCTTACTGCTGTAATGAATGGTTAGTAAACACTTGTGTGATGGAAGCCTCCAAATGTCACAACACTGGATATGAAGAGAGGCAGCAGTTGGCCTAAAAGGTTGACTGTTAATATTCCTTGCATTAGACCCATTGCTGGGGACAAAGAAAAAACACACACACACATAAAATAGCCTCACTGAAAAGGAAATTTTAAAAGGGCGCTCGGAATATATATTGACTCATCAGTTAGGCTAATAGCACAGAATAGCTGTTAATAACAATTAAAAGTAAATGCTCTGACAGTATTAAATGCAAATTGCTCAGAGTAGCAGCAGTAAATTAAATAGTTTGAGAGAAAGATAAAAATAACCCAAAACCCCCAACAAAGCAACAATAAATAGCAGTGGTTTTCTTGCCCACATAACCACATGCGCTGTTGGCTGAATGGGGTGGAGAGTTCGAGGCATTTCCCATGTGATCCAGGAGTAATTTTTAAAGTGAGCTGAAAAAGAGTGTGTGAAAAATGAAAGCACATTTAACTGCAAAATGGACTCAAGATGGGCATTCAACCAACTAATCTTACCAGGCTCCACTCAGCTGCAACGCTCACCACCGACAAAAAGGGCAAGCGAGTGGGAAGCTGTTTCAAGCGCTTTAAGCTTCCCACTGATGCACTCTAAACAAAAGGTTCAAGGTTTCTGCTGGGAGAGCAATGAGGCCACCAAGACATCACAAAGGGTCTGTGTCCTCGGTTCTCCCATGACCTCCTCTCCACTCCCAGTGCTGAGGCTGCGGGAGCAAGGTGACCGAGACCCCCTCACTGCAGGAAGCAACTCATCACAGCACGGCCGCGCACTTACAGCAGTGTCCCCACACACCCTGTGTGCCAAGCCTAACATCTCTGCTAGATTGTTCAGCATCTTTTAAACCAATTGCTACAGGCACAGTCTTACATTCATGTGCAAGATACAAAAAACAGGGGTTTAAACCATAACCATTTTGTAGCCACCACCATTCCACCTGGAGTCCTGTGTGCAGTTCTGGAGCCCCCAGCACAGGAAGGACATGGAAGTGTTGGAGCCAGTCCAGAGGAGGCCACCAAGATGCTGAGAGGGCTGCAGCAGCTCTGCTGTGAGGACAGGTTGAGAGAGTTGGGGCTNATCTGTCACTGATTTCCCAATAGGTGACTTGAATATTTTGATATATTATTTCATACATTTTGATATAGTTGAGGATGCCTCTGCTTACTTCAAAGAGGGTTGGACTAGATGACCTTTAGAGGCCCCTTCCAACCCAAACCATTCTATGATTCTAGAGCTGGCATATTATACACTAAAACACAGACTCTTCAGCAAGCTGTGTGCACCCACAGTCAGTCTTGGGTGGAGAGAACATTTTCCCCACACTTGGAGGTCAGATGGCTTAGGAACACACTATAAATAACTGCTTATAGCCAAGGGCAACAAGGTGAATATTTGAAAAAAGAGCATCCAAGTCTCTTTCCATGCCTTGAAGAGACAAGGGAAGGAGTAGGCTAAGGAAGGGAAAGACCTCACCAGTTGGCTCCTGCAGCAGGAACACCTCTGCCAGATTCCTGACAAGTCCCAGCCTAAGGGCTGTATTTCAACAGCAGGGAGAGAGCAAGATGGAGCAGGAGCAGGAGGATGGAGCAAGATGAAAGCTAGATAAGGATGCACCAACCCCTTCATCGGGGATGACACACAGCCCATGTGCAACACAGTGTTTCACCAGGTGCATGGCCAGTGTGGAGCAAGGGGAGGACAGTGCTTGGCCTGCAGGACTGCACCTTTAGAAAACATGGGCATCACTCCCACTCATCTGCGTGGAAGTGCACAGGGCTTCAAAGAACAGGAGGAGAGGCAGAAGCTGCTGTGCAGCACCCAGGTAACAGCTGCTGCCAGGCTTCCCGGGGGCTGCAGCTGGCTGCACGCACCTAGACACTCTGCTCGGGAGGAGCCATGCCAAGGGGAAGGCAGCTGGTGAAAGCCAGCAAATCCTTCAGCTCAAGCTAGCAGAGATCCTGCTGGGCCCCTGCCGGCTCTGACAGTGGGTCAGATGAAGAGCTCTGCACCCCAGGTAGCTCATAAAAAGGAATTAAAGCAGTGCAGTCAATGGAGACAGTTTCTTTCTATTTGTGCACTCAGGCAGAACAATTTCCCCACCAGATTAATTTCTGCCTTCCCCTACTCAGTGCAGGAGGCTGGAAATTGATGGGGAGGCACCAGAGTGCCCAGGTAGGAGGCATGGGAAAGCCAGAGCCAGGGAGACCCCACATCCTCTCTCCTCACCCATCTATCCCAGACCATTCCTACAAGATGAGTGTGCTTCCTGCTGTGGCAGGCATACACAGGCTGCCACACAACTGCAAATGAGGGATTACTAAAAACACTTCCAGTTGTCACACGTCTAAACAATTGTTTCCAGGACATTTAGAGTCCATCCAGACTGTCTGTGGAGGTCCATCAGAGATTTTTTTCCTTGCTCCTTGCAAAGTTGGCTTTGACTGACAAGACAAGCATTAGCTATGTTCAACACCAGGTTAAATGAGGCCTTGAGCAACCTGGTCTAGGAACCATTCTATGAAGCTATGTGCCTTGTCAAACCTCGTCAACAAGGAAGTCAGAAGACATAGCTGAGATGTAGGAACAACAGCTGGAGATTATGCTCTCCTCCAACGACAGCCATGACCCCTCAAGCTGCAGGGATGGCCATCTATCATGTCAACATGCCCATCTTTCCCAAAAAGGGCAAAGCTACCTTCTCAAACCTCAATATCCAAGCTCTTCAACAGAAGGGATAAAAGAGAAAAAAACAGTTGATAGAGCAACACCACCCATCAGCCACACTATTACTGACTGGACACAAGTCCATACTGGCTATGCTTCCCCTAAAACTTGCAGAGCACCACCCAACTGAAGTTACAGTATCACAGTATCACAGTATAAGCAAGGTTGGAAGAGACCTCAAAGATCATCAAGTCCAATCCACTACCACAGACCTCAAGACTAGACCGTGGCACCAAGTGCCACGTCCAAACGTGCCTTGAACACCTCCAGGGACGGTGACTCCACCACCTCCCTGGGCAGCCCATTCCAGTGGGGAATGACTCTCTCAGTGAAGAACTTTCTCCTCACCTCGAGCCTGAACTTCCCCTGGCACAGCTTGAGACTGTGTCCTCTTGTTCTGCTGCTGGTTGCCTGATAGAAGAAAGCAACCTCCTCCTGGCCACAACCACCCTTCAGGTAGTTGTAGACAGCAATAAGGTCTGCCCTGAGCCTGGTGGTTCACATCAACAAAATGCCTGGATGGATTTAAAAGATGCGGTACTGGTGGACATGGTTTAGTGGTGGACTTGATAACGTCAGGTTGGACTCCAAGATCTTAAACATCCTTTCCAGCCTGTACAGTTCTATGACTCTAACAGGCCTGGTGTCACCTACAACAACAACAGGCTGGTTCACCCAAACCTCTCCCTAAAATATGGTTGTTTTCTGCTACGCACCTCACCAAGCTGCTTTCANGCAAGGCAGATAAGCAGAAAACGTTGCAATTATCTGAACACAGTGTTCAGTTCTGCTCCAGACACCTTCTGCATCCACAGTAAGAGCAGAAAAGGTGACAAAGCTAAGGCTGGACCTTAGGTGTTTAAAGATGACTCACAACTCACCTCACAAGGACAGAAATTTCCATTAGTACTAAGCTGCAGTTCTGACCTCACTGAAATCAGTGGAAGACTGACAGTGGATTTCAGGATGCCCAGGATATTTCCCTCCAGGAACCTGTGAGGTAACACTGACTTTATTTCTTAAGGGGTCTCTTGGATTGTCTACATCTCTTCTAGGAACCTGTCTTCACTTTTCCAGTGAGTCTTTATCACCAGGGGCAGAATGAGGATCCTGTTCATGGACTTTCACCTCCCTCTGCCCTAAAAACACCCATAAAGTGGAAAATAAATGATGACAGTATTCTGCTTGAAGGCTCTTTGCACCATCAGGCACCTGAGAACATAAATTTGACCATCTCCTAGCTATGGTGAGCAAGTTTCAAAAACAGACAGAGAAAAAAATCATTAAAATTAACTTGAATGTAAAAGGGATTTATACATGAAAAGAACAATAAGAGGGAGTCTTCTCTGTGCCCCAGGAGACGTCTCCCACAGGCATGGTGAAAGGAGAGCATTTTTCCAGCGTGGAGTGAAGTGGCTGCCAGGTCTGTTCTGATACTCACACATTCATAGAATGGGTTGGGTCAGAAGGGACCTTAAAGATCATCTAGTTCCAACCCTCCTGCCATAGTCAGGGACACCTCCCACTAGACCAGCTTGTTCAAGTCCTTGTCCATCTTGGCCTTGAACACTTCCAAGGAGTGGGCATCCACAACCTCCTTGGGCAACCTGTTCTGATGTTTCACCATCCTCACTATAAAGAATTCCTTCCTAATCTCCAGTCTAAATCTCCCCTCTTGCAGCTCAAAGTCATTGCCCCATATCCTATCACTCCAAGCCCTTGTAAAAAGTCCCTCCCCTGCTCTTCTGCAGCCCCTTCAGGTACTGGGAGGCTGCTCTATGGTCTCCCTGGAGCCTTCACTTCTCCAGGCTGAATAGCCTGTCCCCATGGGGGACTCATTCAAGCACAAATCCCCACAACATCTCTCAGCTAGATAACTTTTCTTTTGCCTTTTTTTTTTTTAAGAATCTTTAAAAGTAAAGAACTTTTCCATGTGGGCTACGTGGTGTTTCAGTTCCACTGATGAGCCTGGTACTCTGTGCTGGTTTGAGGCTAATTGGAATATTTTAATGGAGAAAATTATATTATAGGCTGTGAAAAGGAAACACTGGTGATGTCTGCTTCACTCATAGGCTTGCTGAGATGGGTGAGACAGAATACAAAAGAAAGATAAGACACTCAGGCTTGCTGTCTCTGGGGCACAGCATCTGGGGCTGTCCAGCAGCTTCTGGCTTTCTCCTCTCTGCCGAGTAACCTCACTAACCACTTTCCTTCTAATCCCCCTGGCCCATCCTCCAAACTCACCTTGTGTGTAAGGCAAACCTTGGGGTAAGGTAGAGGGGTGGGGAGAAGGTGGAAGGGTTGTTGGGAGCCCCTCCTGGGTCTCTGATTTCTGGCAGGGGTGTTGTGTTTCTGTATTACCTTTACCTTGTCTATGTCTGTAACTATTCCTGTCTGTTGTGTATATCGCTGCTTGTACATTGTGCTGAGCTGTAAATAGAGCTTCAGTCCTTAACTTTCAGCTGGCTGAGTTCTAGTCTGGGTAATTTTACAAAGGGGGGTGAGGCAGGGAACTCCCAAAGCATCACATACTCCAATTCCTGCACTCAGTAATGCACTCAGCCCAAAACCTGCTCTACAAGCCGTGGTACCTACACATCCAGGAGCGTTCCACAAGAACGCTGGAAATAAGAATACATTTAAGTGTTTCTGTGCTCATTAAAACACCTAATTGAAAACTGAGACCTGCAGCAGCCAACAGTGGCTTGCCATTGCTGCTGAAGGCAGCAGAGCTCCTTTGTAAATACAGTAACTGCTGTTTCAGCTGTTCTGGCCTGGAATCAAAGAGCTGGCATGTTGTCCATTCACAACAAACAGTGACAGGATTTGTAGCGTCTACAAGTGCCTAAATGTTGCTTTTATCCCACTAAACCACAAAGCTGTGCAGAACAAGATCCTCTTCTCACCCAGCTCAGGACAGCTTTTGACTGAAATGAAAGCAAATTGAACTCTGTCATCTCTAAGCTGGCAGATCAGTCAAGAGCATCTATTGTGTCCAGAGCTTTAGGAATAAAAATAAAGCAACCTGGCTTGTAACACATCGGAGTGGAGCACTTCGTTGTGTAATGGCTGTGTGGGTCTTCAGGAAGGAAGCATGTGGCACTCTGGCTGGCAAGCACATACATATTCAGCCAGGCTTACATCCCGACACTGTTTTTATTGCTCTCCACTGTTTGAGCTAACCAAACCTCAAAGAGGCAACATCAAAGTGATGCAGATTTCGACCAGGGTTATCTCAGGAAGTGCTGGAACTGCAAGGGAATAGCCTCACCCTCACACTTTTCATCAGCTTAGAAACAAAACACAAGAGCCTTTTCTCACTGTCTCCAAGGGCTGAATGAACAGCAACACCTTCATCCCAAAGAAGATGACTCTACAAGGAAAGGATTTGGTCACCAGGGCAATGCTGATGCCTAGAGTTCAGGGTTAGCACTTTCCTTTCAGGAGCAGGAGGCAGTTATAAGTGTTTTTGAGAACGAGAATTTTTTGCATTAAATTAAGCAGATAGAGTGTGAACGTTTGAGGTTATAAGCCAAAGTAAGAGTCCTAGCTCCAAATCTCTGGTTGCAAATTGTGAGGTTCCTGGAGAGGAACCTGGAGAGGAGTGATCACCAAGCTGCTCCTCAGGCTGTCAGCAGAATCTGTGGCTTCCCACAGGGGCTCCACCACACCAGTCCCCCAGGCACTGACACATGGCATGCACCTGACACTGCACCAGCATCCACTCTTAGATCAACCATCCCATGTTGCAGGGTGTTCACTGTAATGTTGACCTAACTACTGCTATTAAGATCCTGACAGACAGCAACTGGAAGCACCAAGCCCTAACCAGGACTTTGATCTGCTATTCCCTTTGAACAAGAACTTCTGTAGCAAAATCTGTTCTAACCAGTAAGGTACAAACTGGCAAGTGACAGCAGGGCAAGCTCCGAGGCACATTTGTATGAACCTGAAGTAAGATAAAGATATTTCTTTCACCACACTGAGTTTAATACATCACCTTTCACCTATTAAATCAAGCAAGGGCAAAGCACTTTCCCATAACTCATAGCACTGGAGCTAAATTATGCATTCAGAGCTAATTATGTGATAAGCTGTTTAAACCCTGTCATTACATGTGGTGAATAAAGAGAATGCAAAATGTAGCTCACAGGCAAGCAAGACAGACATGGGGCAAGTGTGACAGACAAACTGCCCCTGAAGAACTGCAACAGCAGCTCTCCACCTCCAGCATCTGGACAAAGCTCTGGTGCACAGCAAGAACAATGCAGTGCTGATCAGCTCGGTTTCCTGGATGGAGCTGAGGTGTGTTGGCAAGCATGGGTGCTTGTGCTCTCTTAACACAAGTGCAACTGCATGGTGGGCAAGGGTTTTTTTCCCTTGTGTTCAAATGGAACATCCTGGGGTCCAGTTTGTGCCTGCTGTCCTTTGTCCTGTCACTGGGCACCACTGAAATAGCCTGGCCCCATCTTCTTGCCCCCTACCCTTTAGCTTTTGCTAAGCATTGAGAAGATCCCCTCTCAGGCTTCTTCTCTCCAGGCTGAACAGCCCCAAGCCTCCCAGCCTTTCCTCCTCACAGAGATGCTCCAGGCCCTTCAGCAGCTTTGTAGCCTTTGCTGGACTCTCTAGTAGTTCCCTGTCTCTCTCGAACTGGGGAGCCCAGAACAGGACCCAGCACTCCAGATGTGGCCTCACCAGGGCAGAGAAGAGGGGAAGGAGAATCTCCCTCCATCTGCCAGCCACACTCAATGCACCCCAGAATACCACTGGGGCCTTCTTGGGCACAAGAGCATATTGCTGGCTCATGATGAGCTGCTTGTCCACCAGCACTCCCAGATCCTTCTGTGCCAGCTTTGTATCAGCAGCAAACTTGCCAACAGAAAACTTTTTTCTCCTCTGGTTTTCCTCATTCTGCACATTTTCTGTAGTCTGGAAGAACCGCAAAGTTTTGAAAGCCATGGAAACCACACAACCCCAAAGCTGCAAAGGGACTTGGGTCTGGCACACACCAGGCACAACCAGCAGTGACCAATCTGGTTTCTAGGCACCCTCCTGCTCCCCAGGGGTTGCAGGTTGGCAGAGCTGCAGGCAGCTTTGCTGGGGGGAGCTGGCAAGGAGGTAAAATGGTCCCTCCTAGCACAAATACAGCTGTTCCCACAGATGTATGCCTGCAAAAATGCTGGGTTTGTTTAGAGTGGGAGTGTGCAATCTGACTGGTCCTCCACACACTGCTGCTGCTTCTGGTAAGCAAAGTGAGAAACCCAGAGAAAGAGCAATTCTTTCTTGACCTGGAGACGTTTGTCATGGAGTGATGGCAAAACCAGGCTTCATCTGCACTTCACAGGCAAGGACTAAATGAAAACAACAAAACTCAGGAAAGCCCCCACAACCAGACAGGGATGTAGAAATGTGGGACCACTGCATCATCATTTGTGGGGAATTCCTGTTCCCCAGGGAAACAAAATTCTGACAGATGAAATTTCTGCAGCTTCTGTTGATGGCTGCTCCTGCCAGGCTCCAATCCAAACTTCCCCAGGCAGCTGGTGGCCAGCACCACTCTTCTCCTCAGAGAAGCCAAGGTAAGAAGGTCCTACATGCAGCATGGTTAGCCTGTTCAACATACCAGCCAAGCTTTCAGGCTCCCACAAGATTCCTTGGCACTTTCTGCCTGCACCCAGGTGCACCCCAGCACGCTCCTCCAGCTAAGGCCACCACAAGCACCCCAGTGGCTCACACGTCCAGATGCAGGTTCTTCAAAATGCCTCCTGAAAGCTCTGCCCAGCTTGAATGAAGTCACTGCAGTTCTCTTAATTTACACCAGGGCTGACACTAGGCTGAAAATCCAAGCAAGCTTCAGGATAACAAGTAAACAAACAGTGTCCTCCAGGGCAATGAAGCTGAACTCCAAACCTCATTTCACTCATTTCAGTAATGAATAACAGTCCAAAGGATGTACCTCCAAAGAAACACCTTTTTAGGACACAGGAAAACCCAAACCCAATCAAAAAATGTCTGCTGCTTTGTCACAGTGAACATGATCCTGATTAAAAAGTTGACCAGGGCCAGCAGATCTGTGTGCTCTGACCTGGTCTGTGGTGTTGTGGGTCTAAACAGCTGCAGACAGTGCAATTAGAGATGGTCCCCAGGGTGACAGGCACTGAGCCGTGGTGACACTGCCAAGTAGCACACGTAGCCAAGTCCTATTAATCACTGACAAAGCATCCTGGTGCTAAACACTTCCCATCCATCCTGACCTGAGCTCTTCACATTGCAGGTTATTATAAACCGAGCTTGGCTCCAGAACCTCAGCAAAGCCTTAACCAGAGCCACATCATCCAGACTGTCCTCCCTAGCAGCCCTGTGCTCCCCTCACCACCCACAGATAGTCCTCAGGATTCACTTTCTGTACCTAAAGAACATTTTTGGCTGTTCTTGCAGCCCAACAAGCAAACATCCAGCATACCCAGGCTGCTGGCAGGCACTGCAGAGCTGGGCAGAGGAGGCAACTGTTTGTATGGGTGGGCAAAGCTGCTCAAGACAAGTAGACCCTAGAGACAGCTTTGCTCTCATTTCCTGCTGCTCCTCCTCCACGGGAACAGCGCTGCCTCCTGTCACAGCAGGGACCCCACCAGGGAGAAGTCATGCTAGAGGACAGCTGCCTTTCCACAGTCCCCAGGTGTTTATACAAGAAGTATAGTCCCAGTTTGAGCTGGACCAGAACTGATTCTGCTCGTTGCTATGACTTCTCAGCTCAGGCTCTGCCCATTGAGGCACTTTCTGCCAGGGGCTGCTGCTAGCAGGGAGGAGCTGATGGGGACAGCCACTGCCAAGGGCTGGGTTGCAGAAAGGCCCTGGGTGAGACTGGCTCCTCTGTACACCAAGGGCACTGCCACATCTTGTGTCCCACCCTGGAGATCAGTAAGTCAGGGGTAGCAGCTGCAGGAAGGTGCAGAATAGGTGATCCTAAACTAACAAGGGACTCCATCCCATGGATGTCATCTTCAGGATCAGGCTGTGGCATCACCAGAGTCAGGCCTCTTCTTCAGTGGCTGGTGTCCAAGGAGGATATTGTCCCTTCTGCCTTCAATCCTCAGTTATGTATTCCAAATTCAGCTCCTGAATCCAGTGCCCAGCTACCACTGACTCCAGTCTGCGACTTCCCCAGTGCCTGTTCCCAGCATCAATGGTGACAATGGTGATGTCACAGAATCAGAGAATTGCTCCTGTGAATCACAGAATTGTCATCAATTCCAACCACCAAAGTAACAACACCATGGCCATTAAGCCATGTCCCAGAGTGCCACATCCACACGTTTATTGTATGCCTTTAGGGACAGTGACTCCAGTACCTGCCTGGGCAGCCTGCTTCAATGCCTGACCACTCTTGCAGGAAAGAAAGGTTTCCTAATATCCAACCTAAACCTCCCCTGGCACAATTTTAGGCCATTTCCTCTCATTCTATCACTTGATACTAGGGAGAAGAGACTGACTCCCACTTCACTCCAACCTCCTTTGAGGGAGTTGTGGAGAGCAATGAGGTCTCCCCTCAGCCTCCTCTTCTTCAGACTAAAGAACCCCATTTTCTCAGCCTGTTGTCCAGACCCTTCAACCAGTTTTGCTGCCCTTCTCTGGACATGCTCCAGCACCTTAACATCCTTGGAGTGAGGGGTCCAAAACTGAACCCAGTATTTGAGGTGTGGCCTCACCAGTGCTAAGTACAAGAGCATGTTTATTCCCCTGCTCCTGATGGCCACAGTATTGATCCAGGGCAGGATGCTGTTGGTCTTCTTGGCCACCTGGGCACACAGCTGGCTCGTGTTCAGACAGATCAGTTAGCACCTCCAGGTCCTTTTCTGCCAGGCAATTTTCCAGCCTCTCTGCCCCAAGCCTGTAGCATTGCATGGGGTTGTTGTGGGCCTACTGCAGGACCCAGTGCTTGACCTTGTTAACCCTCATACAACTGACCTTGGCCCATTGATCCAGCCTGGCCAGAGCCCTTTGCAGAGCCTCCCTACCCTCAAGCAGATCAACACTCCCAGCCAATTTAGTGTCGCTTGCAAACTTACTGAAGGTGCAGGCAATTCCCTCATCCAGATCACTGATGAAGATATTAAAGAGAAGTGGCCCCAGCACTGACCCCTGGGGAACACCACCAGAGACTGGCCACCAACTGGAGTTAATTCTATTCCCCACCACTCTTTGGACCTGACCATCCAGACAGTTGTTAACTCAGCAAAGTATCCAAGCCATAAGCAGCTCCAGGAGCATGCTATGGGAAACAGTGTCAAAGGCTTTACTCAGGCCCAGGTAAACACCACCCACAGCCTTTCCCTCATCCACCAGGTGGATCACCTTGTCATAGAAGGAGATCATGTCATTGCTATCAGGGGTTGGGTTCCACGTTGGGTTTATATTTCTGTCTCTGTTTCATTAGATTGTTATTTACGTTCCAGCTGGTTTAGTTTCTTTCCCACCCCATCTGTCTCTCATATAGTGGCCATCCCAGTCCCAACTCTTGACAAATATTCCTTATTCCAGCTGGAATTCCAGCCAGATGCACAAGTTGTACTGGAAAGCAGCATTTTTAAAGGACGGCAGGATCCTTTGCTTCTATGAAAATCTCATCTGCAATCATCTCATGACTCACCTTCCAGTGGGGTGGGAACTTAGAGCAATTACATATTTTAACTAAGCAAGAAGATAATAAACTTCCGGTTTGCCACAGAGTACAATCATCTTAACTAAGGCTTGAGAGCTTTCTGTGCCTTCCCCTGACTCCCTAGCACACTGTACCACCCTTCTCCTTAGATCCTGCACATGTTAGGAAATACTCATCAGCAAGCACTTTGTTCTCTATATTTCTGAATCCACTCCATTCCTCTGCCTTTCCCACATCCACAGGCCCACAGTTACACAGCCTGCCTCTCCCAGGTTTCCATGGAAGTGACTACAGCTCCCGTGGGCCTATTTCAACCTCAGCTCATGAATGCTCAGACCATTCTGTTCTCCTGTTTGAGATTTTCATGTCTGCAAAATGCTTATGTGCAAAACCACTGAACAGGAAAACACAGAATCATAGAATGGTAAGGTTGGAAGGGACCTCAAGGATCACCTAGTTCCAACCCCCTGCCATAGGCAGGGACACCTCCCACTAGTACAGGTCACTCAAGGCCTCCTCCAGCCTGGCCTTGAACACCTCCAGGGAGGGAGCAGCCACAACCTCCCTGGGCAACCTGTGCCAGTGTCTCACCACCCTCACTGCAAAGAACTTCCTCCTAACATCCAGTCTAAATCTCCCCTCTGCCAGTTCAAACCCATTGCCCCTTGTCTTGTAATTCCAAGACCTTGTCAATAGTCCCTCCCCAGCCTTCCTGTAGGCCTCCTTCAGATACTGGAAGGCTACTCTAAGGTCTTCTGGAAGCCTTCTCTTCTCCAGGCTGCAGAGCCCCAACTCCCTCAGCCTGTTCTCATTATTTCACAGCATTTTCAGCCCTCACCACAGTGAGAAGGGAACTGGAATGACCCATGGATGAGACAGAAACACCTTGCAGACCATATCTCTTGGAGTAGATACTATATGCATTCAGCACCTTAAAGGGTATGAAGCCAATCCAACTGGTTTATACAACAAAAGCCCCTGTAACCAAGAGCAGCAGCACTGCTCTTGGCTCTTCAGAAGCCACATGGGCTTCCCATCAGCATGCAAGCCCTCAGCTCCACACCCAAGTTCTTCCATGTTACTGTTACTGAATTAACTGGCAGAGCCCAACAGCAGCCCAAGATGGGAGATACCTGATTTGCCAGGTAAAGATGAAAACTGCAGCTCAGAGGTATCTCTGCTAACTGGAAGTGCCTGCACCATCAGTGGTGGCAAAAATGGTTCCTGACAAGAAAAGCTTCCTGTTCATATGAGATAGATTAGGTCAAATTTTTCTTTATGGTAACTCAGATCTGCAAAAAGGGACTGATTTACTATGAAATTATAATCATTTTTAGCTTCATTTCTGTGTATCCTCTTCCTAGGGTGGGCAAGAAGGGCATAAGAGATGGAAGAACATGAAGTACCTTATGACACCTCTGTCTATATGTTTTCCTGGTGAGAAGGGCTTAAATGCTGGTGGCACAGTCATAACTACCAGGGACTCAGTGCAGGGCAGCTCAAAAGACAAGACATTTTTCTGTACTAGTATTCAGAGGTTGATAGGATGCTGAAAGCTATTCTTATTTTCTTGCCATTCCCATGGAAGCCTTCTTGGCTGTGAAGATTCAAAGGCTGCAGCAACTGTAGACACCAAGGAGTCAATGTGCCTTGGCTTCCCAGGCACTTGAAGTGCACATGCACTTGGCATCTTCCAATTCAGCAGGCTCCTTGCTCTCCCTAAAGTTAGTGCTTTCCCAGAAATAGCTTCTAACTTAAGGAAGAGCAAATCTCTTTGCTCAGCTTCACAGAGATCCAAATCTTCCTAGTTTTGCCTGGGAAAGATTCTCACTAAAACAGGCAACAAAACTTCCCTTCTGAGGATCTCTCCTCAAGCCCTGCTGCAGAGGTCAACCCCTGGCAGAAGAGCCCACTGCAAAGCGTGCGTAGGGACTTTGTTTGCTTTAGTTCACAGGGATTTCTGTGCTCAGCCCAGAAAAGCATAAAACCATCTTCAAATCATCAATATGTCTTTGTAAGTATTTTTCCAGGCTAAAACTCAACAGAAGACCTTTAAATTGCTCTCAGAACAGACACCGCAGGGAACAGATCAAAGGTTCTCTGCTACAACTCCAACTGCAGAACACAAGCATCCTTGCATCAGTGACAACTGAAGCTGTTGGGCTCTGAAGAGGCAGTTCCTGTCCTCAGTGTCTGTGCATTGCCAAAGCCAAGCATTTATCCAGGCTGGAGCTGCAATGTCTGTAGTAACACGCTGTAAAAACATGTCAGCAGAATCTGAGCTGAAGTTGTCAAGCGTCAAGACAGGATAGCACTTAACCCTGTGCAAATGTTCCTTATGATCCAGCAGCACAAGGCAAATGCACCACCATTAGCATTTCAAATACAGTTTCTGAATGAAAAGAAGCTTTAAAAATAACTTTGTTTTCCCCTGGCATCCCTGTGCTAATAGATTCCACTTCTAATTAAAGAAGCTGCTTGTGTGCAGGCACAAGGCATCACCGTCTCCTTACGCAATAGAAGTTCCTCCAGCAAAGCAAAACAGACTCTGGTCTACTCCTCCCCACAACTCTGGGAGGTTTTGCACACAGGCCAGTGTCTTGTGCTGCTCCAGATGTTCACATGCCACTCTGTGGTGACAGTAAGCTTGTGGTGACCCCTTCAACAGAGTTCTTTCAAGTGCTGAGAAGCTTAATTAACTTCTAGCTAAATAAGCTGAGGCAGAATGGAATGAACTTGCATACCTAAAGTCATCACATTACCACTTGTACTATTCTTAGTGGCACAGCTGACAGCCAAGTATTAAAGCAACGGGAATCAACAAAAGGTAGGAAGAAGAAAAAGCATGGTTCCTACCAAAGAAAGAGTGTAACTCTGCCATCATCATCCTCCAGAGGTGGTGATCCTGGTTGTACAGAGCCTCCTTATCTGCTGAACGCTTTGTTGTGCAGCACCAACATTTTCCCAGATCATTTCACGCATGTGCTGCAGGATACACTGAGCTGTTCAATCTGCCTTTCAGCACATTGTGAAGGTTTGGTTTGTTTTTTTCCTCCCTTCCCTCTTATTATCTTCTCAGGTCTCCAGCCCAGGTCTGTGGTTTGTAAACACTGCTAACTAATTCAAGAATTATCTATCAAAAAATCTCATTAGCTACGAGAAAGCATTGCTAAAAGAGATAAGAGATGATTCATTTTGTTTCGATTAGCCACAAGAGCACAACAACCAGCTGAGGAGATCTAAAATTACACACTTAACATGAAGCAGCTTTAAAGCCAAGCACAGCACTGAAACCAAATCCCTGGGCGAACACAGGCTGTGAAAGCAAGGTTCTCCAGAAAGCAAGTTATTAACCTACCTCTTAGTTTGGCAGGCCCAGCAGAGCTTCAGTGTCAAACAGACCCTGCCACTGTTTTCATTCAGGATTTCTGGAGACTCCCCAATACCTGTTCGGCGTAGTTTAAAATGTTCCACCTTAGTACATGGCCCTTTACTTCCCAGCTCAACACTAACAGATAGAAGCAGACTGTTGGGCTGCTAATAGTGAGGACACTGTGAAGTTTCACAGTGTGGTGCTAAAGACCAGTGCCATGAGGAACCAAGTAGGAGAACCTTAGAATTCTGCCTGTACTCCTATCATGACAAGCCAAGTGCTGCAAAAGTGCTTAGCACTTGAGGCCACTCTGCACGCTACAGACAGCTCCAAGATCTAATCCGTGCCCAAATGAGGCACACACTGAGCTTGATCTCAAATACACACTGCAGTATCAGAAGGAGTTTTTTTCCCCATCACCTGAAGAAATTAAGGACACTGGTAGAAAAGGAAAGAGACTCTGCTGTAAAACCAGCATTCAGATGCACCCTGGTGAGAAGACACATCCCTTCCATGCTGCCATTCAGAAATTAGCACTACAAACCTTTGTGCCTGGCTTTAGCTTGAAGGCATCTCCTAATATATTTATGCACATGCTTAAGAAGCAGGGCCAAATTAATACAAACTGATTAAGCTCCTTAACTTCAAAAGCTATGAGCAGGTTTGGGCTTTTATTTTATGCACACACACCCCCACCACATCACACCTTGGAGGGGCCTAGATTTTCATGCAATACCAGTCATCCTCTCTCCAGGAGATTCCCTCCTGCCATGACTCAAAAGAGCCAGCCAGATCTACAGGTCAGGCTGGAGAGCATCACGACCAACACCACATGTATACAATGCTCATCTTCAGCTCCTGACAGCTCCTTTCCTTCTCAGTTGAGGACTACAGAGATTATTTCTATGGGAAAGATGATACATGAAAAGAGAGCCTGCTCTCAACTAAATGCAAGAGTGATCTCTTTCCTCCTCTCTCTTCCCCAGGAACTGGCCCTGCTCTTCAGGTCTACCCCAATCCACCCAACGAGACACACAGCCAGCTCCAGAGAAGCCCTGGGGCCTGCAGTGCTATTGTAGCCACAAGTCTGCTGTGTTTTCTAAGGCACCACATCTGGAGCACTGCACAAAAGAGGAGACTACAGTCCTGGTTGGTGTCTTGCACATTAGCTTGCCCTGTTCAGAGGGACAACCACCTCTACCTTACCCCACCAGCACGGCCTCTTCCCTGGATGGGTGTCAGCACAACCCACCACACCTAAGCCACTGGCCAACCCACCAGGCAGAGCTCAAGCTCCCTTCCTTCAGCAGCACAAGGCAAAGAGGGCTTCTTGGACAGCCTCAAAGAGATGCGGTACCACAGATGAGATTCAATGTGAGGATTAAGGTACTGCTTTCATGTCTGGCCTTCACAGATCCTCAGACAACACCAGTCCCACCACTGAATGGAGCCTCCTAAACATAACCACTGAGTGCATTTTATGAGCATAATTCCCAGGGTCTCTGAAAACAATGCCTGCTGTCAAAAAGGCATCTGGACCAAGCAGGCCCACAAAGGCCTGTTTGATGTGCCACATTCCAGGAAGCACAGCTCAGTGTGATTTTGTCTGTGCTCTGTCAGGCCCTTGTGCCTTCTGCTGAAAAGCCAATGCAGCTCCACAACAGGGGAGAAAAGATTCCTCTCCAATAGCACCGCTGACAGAAAAGAGTGGGTGTTAAAAGCAAAACCTTCACACCCATTTTGTTTGGCGTCATGCATCCTGCTTCCTTCCTCCAGGGACCTAAATGCTCATCTCCTAGAGTCAGGAGCACTGTCTAGGCCACCTCCGGTGACCAAATAATCTGCATTCATCCAGCGAATAAGGCAAAATCAGAAGGTGTTTTGTTCAGATGCATCCCCTTTGACCCCCAAGTATCTGTGTAGCACTCGCTTTGCTTTTCAATCGTGACTCAGGATGATCATCTCTGGAGAGCAGCCCTGAGGAAAAGGTCCTGGGGGTCTGGAGTGATGAAAACATCATGAGCCTGCAGTGTGAGTGCAGCCCAGACAGCAACTGTGTGCTGGGCTGCAGCAAGAGCAGTGTGGGCAGCAGGGCAAGGGAGGGGATTGTGCCCCTTTGCTCTGCTCTCCTCAGNGGAGACCTCACAATAGAGGATTCCTTCTTCCTCCTGAGGGCAGGATGCTTATGTGTCAGGGTACATTTAATTTTCCAGGTTCCTTCTAGGCCCTGAAGGGTGCCTACAGAAAAATGAGTAGGGACTGTTTACAAGGACTTGTGGTGACAAGACAAGAGACAACAGTTTGGAACTAGAGCAAGGTAAACTTAGATTGGATTTAGAAAGAAATTCTTTACTATGAAGTTGGTGGAACATGGGAACAGGTTGGCCAGGGAGGTGGTGCAGGCCCCATTCTCAGAGACATTCGAGGTCAGGTTAATAGGCCTCTGAGCAATTTGATGTAGATGGGAATGTCCCTGCTGACTGCAAGGGATAAGGTGAGCTTTAAAGGTCCTTTCCAACCCAGTGCATTCTAGGATTTCTTTGACAACAGATAACACAGGAGACCACAGGGCCGCCACTTGAAACACTCTCTTAGTACAGGCTCTCTGGACAACTTCTAGATATGACTGAGATTTCTTGGGCCAGCAACGGTATTTGTGTGTTCAATAGCTCCCCATCAAATTTGATATCATGATTTTGGGTTTTTTTGGAACCAGCTCTGCCTTTGACATTACTACCAAAACACATTTTGAAGCTTACTTAAGCTTGATTATTTCTTGTATGAAAAAATGCATGCCCTCTGCTAATGAAACTGCTACCTGACTGTTTCTTTTGAGGTACCTTCACTTCATTACAAACAAAAATATGTGGTTGTTTCCCATCTATAATTTGTGATGTTCATGGTTTGCAGAGCTCTGTGCCTCTTTCCAGTAGTCTCTTTTCTGGGATGAAGAACTCCCACCTGTAGCAGTTTGGCAGTCATCCTGTATCTGAGACCCCACACTGGGCCCCTCCAGTACCACCTGAGCTAGTCCAGGGCAGCAAACTAAAATTCCCTTGCATAGGTAGTGGGAGAAAACTTAAGGGAAGAGAGGAAGTATTTAATTAAAGCTGGCACAAAAAGATGCTGCCCTTCCAAGAAAGTGAGTACTGCCAGCAGGGACTCAGAAATGGACACTGAAATTATAAACTGCTTTACAGATGCCTTCCCCAGAGCCCATGCACACAGAAGCATCTCAGGCCATGGAAGCTGAGCCAGCCTGTTGAGCTAAAAAACAATGTCCTGCACACTTCCTCATGGTGAAGCAACACTGACCTCATCAACCGCTCCTGCACCACTGCCAACCATCAGCTTCTGCATGCCGTGGGACCAGGTTGCCTGTGCTGCTGTGGTCTTTGCAATTCAGTTGCTGCTCTGAGGAGGTGGTAAATCAGGGCCAACTGCATACTAGGATTGGCTTGTATGGTTCTCTAAGCTACTACAATTCCATGCATCTCCAGCAGGGCAAGGGAGGGGATTCTGCCCCTTTATGCTGCTCTCCTCACACCCCACCTGGAGTCCTGTGTGCAGTTCTGGAGCCCTCAGCACAGGAAGGACATGGAACTGTTGGAGCGGGTCCAGAGGAGGCCACAAAGATGCTCAGAGGGCTGCAGCAGCTCTGCTAGGACAGGCTGAGAGAGTTGGGGCTCTGCAGCCTGCAGAAGAGAAGGTTTCCAGGAGACCTTAGAGCAGCCTTCCAGTATCTGAAGGGGGCTACAGGAAGGCTGAGGAGGGACTATTGACAAGGTCTTGTAATGACAGGACAATGGGCAATGGGTTTGAACTGGCAGAGGGGAGATTTAGACTGGATGTTAGGAGGAAGTTCTTTACAGTGAGGGTGGTGAGAGAGGTGTCCCTGCCTATGGCAGGGGGTTGGAACTAGATGATCCTTGAGGCCCCTTCCAACCCTACCATTCTATGATTCTATGGGGGATATAGATGGGATGCCTTTTCCACCTCATCACCTCTCTTCCTGCACTTCAGCCTGCACTTCTGCCTTCACTTGTTGGGTTGCTTGAAGCAGTTTTTATAACAGCTCAAGCTTGACCTAAACTCTGCTTGGTGAGCATTCACGTACAACAACTACAGAATTTCTTCCCTTACTCATGGAAGCAGGGTTCTTGGTTTCTTGTTATATTGCCTTACTTTTGGCTGTACCCAACCAGAAGTGACTTCCATCAGTCTGTGAGCTGACATAGAATCATAGAATGATAAGGTTGGAAGGGACCTCAAGGATCATCCAGTTCCACCCCCCTGCCATAGGCAGGGACACCTCCCACTAGTACAGTTCACTCAAGGCCTCCTCCAGCCTGGCCTTGAACCCCTCCAGGGAGGGAGCAGCCACAACCTCCCTGGGCAACCTGTGCCAGTGCCTCGCCACCCTCACTGCAAACAACTTCCTTCTAACATGCAGTCTAAATCTTCCCTCTGCCAGTTTAAACCCATTGCCCCTAGTCCTCATTAATCACTTCCAGTTCCACAGGCAAACTCTACCAAGAGTCCTAAACTATCAGCACTAGATATGGGAAGACAGGAATGGGTTTCATTGTTCACATGGACACATTAACAAACTCATTTCAAAAAGTTCAGGTTCTAAATTCACTGAGCAGGTTGACTCTGTACAATGTTGAGTTTCCTGGCTTTTGCTTTTTGATTAAAAGACACACATTACTAGTTCATATGATTCAGAGAAATCCAAGCACATTATATAATCCCTGGGGTTTTCATCATGAATGCACTAACCTCATCAAAAGAAAAATCAAGTTGACAAATTTACCAGTGGTTAAACCACACTAAGTAGGAATTATATTTCTAGCCTTTAATACTTTGGAGTATTAAGTGAATGCACAGTCCCAAATGAACTGTCCTGGAGCTAACACCAAATCAACTTGGCCTGCTAACTGAGGCTATGCTTCTGGGCCCCTTATAAACACTGGAAAGGCTGGAGAAGTCCCTCAGGCCTTCGGAATTTCCCTGGTTTCCCAAGATTTGTTAAAAATCAATGCTACTGCTCAAAGAGTGCTGCAGGCCAGCTTGCTGAGCTCTACCAGCTGTTACTGCTTCTGGAGAGCGGAGCAGACACTGCCTGGCCAACTCTCCTCCCATGCAGGACCACCTTCCCTCCCCACACATCCCACCACACAAAGGGGGACATTCTGACCCTCAGCTTAAGAACCCAAGAGGAATAACTTCTGAGCACCTCTGCTGCTTCTGTGTCATTGTGTATAATCACACTGTGCACCTTCCCTTGCACAGTAATCAGTGCTCTGGAAGTGTCACTCAGCTTGTTCTCTTCTGGCACTGAGTGTCCTATAACAAATCATAGAATCATAGAATGGTAAGGTTGGAAGGGACCTCAAGGATCATCTAGTTCCAACCCCCTGCCATAGGCAGGGACACCTCCCACTAGTACAGCTCACTCAAGGCCTCCTCCAACCTGGCCTTGAACACCTCCAGGGAGGGAGCAGCCACAACCTCCCTGGGCAACCTGTGCCAGTGTCTCACCACCCTCACTGCAAACAACTTCCTCCTAACATCCACTTTCAATCTCCCCTCTGCCAGTTCAAACCCATTGCCCCTCATCCTGGCATTACAAGACCTTGTCAATAGTCCCTCCCCAGCCTTCCGCAGGCCCCCTTCAGATCCTGGAAGGCTACTCTAAGGTCTCCTGGAAGCCTTCTCTTCTGCAGGCTGCAGAGCCCCAACTCTCTCAGAGTCATTTTCAAGACATAATGTGCCAGGACATGAGGAGCTGTGTCTGTGAGGTAGCATTTGTAAAAATTATCTTCTTGTGTAGGCACATCAATCTGTGAGTGTATGTATAGTCCTGTGCATACGGGAACGGGCAGTTGTGGCTTCTCACTGCATGTGGAAGAGAGATTAACCCCACACTCATTGAAGAAAGGACAGCAAGCTTTGAAGTACTTCCCAAACAGCAGTTTGGAAATGATGGAGTCTGCATGCTGACTGGAGCTTCCAGAAACTACCTGACTAAAAATAAATGGAAAATACAATGTTGCTAGAAATGATGGCGAGCCTGATGCTTTCTGTTTCACATAGCACCAGCATATTAACTGAATGGCCTAGCAGCTAATCTTTCCCAAAATATGACATTTAATTAACATCATTTCCATGCATCACTTGCTCTTTCCATCACAGCAGAGTGCTTGCTGGCTGCACAAGGCAGCTGTCATCTCTGGGTGTGTGGACACACCCGCCCCTACAGAAGAATCCCCATGCATTACCCAATGATGTGATGAAGGACACGAAGCCATGGCCCCACGGTCACTGCAATAGCTGTGCCAGGTCTATCTGCTGGTTCAGCAGGCATTTGTCTGGGGTTGATCCCACAGGCAGAGCTGATCCAGCTCAGGGCTGGGGACTGACCTCCCTGGGAGCTGTCTGCTCAGCTATTCTGAGTTGATAGTGCCTCCTCCCAGGGGTACAACCCACTAGCTGCTGCTATATATGCTCACAGATGTTGTTGTCTGACGCCTTTAATGGTCATTTGTGTTCTAAAGAAATTTTAAAGGCAGCTAGAAGAGGGGACAGGCCCCTTTCTGTTGGTATTACAGAGGCACAGGAGTAAATATAGTAAATAACAGCGTATTTCAGACCCATCTTTTGCATTATGTAAGCAACAAGACTCCTTTCTTGTTTCAGAAAGCTTCCAGTCTCTCTTCCATGCTCCAAAATAGCCAGGAGTAGACAATTAAATCTGAAGAGTCACAGCACAAAAACTTTCTAACTCTTTGCTCTCCCCTACAGGTAAGATCTTGGAGGTCATCCCTCTGTACTCAGCACTGGTGAGGCCACACCTCAAATACTGGTTTCAGGTTTGGGCCCCTAGCTACAAGAAGGATACTGAGGTGCCAGAGTGGGTCCAAAGAGCAGCTAAGGTGGTGAAGGGCCTCAGAACACAAGTCCTGTGAGGAACAGCTGAAGGAACTCTTTGGCCTTCAGAAGAGGAGGCTGAGGGGAGACTGTATTAGTCTCTACAACTCCCTGAGAGGCGGTCAGAGCAAGGTGGGGGATGGTCTCTTTTCAGATGCAAAAAGGGACAGGACAAGAGGAAATGGCTTTAAGTTGTGCAAAGGGAGGTTCAGGTTGCATATTAGGAGAAATTTCTGCACAGAAAGGGCTATCAGGCATTGGAACAGGCTGCCCAGGGAGGTGGAGGTACCATCCCTGGAGGTATTTAAAAGATGTGTGGATGTGGTGCTGAGGGATGTGGTGCTGAGGGATGTGGTTCAGAGATAGCAGGTTAACAGCAGTGGTAGAGTTGTGAGCTCTAGGCAAGCAGCTGGGCTTGATAATCTCAAAAGTCTCTTCCAAGCCCAACAGTTCAACAACTCTATCATTTCCATGGTGGTATCTGTCATTTCCACGATGGCAAGCAGCCTGCACCTCCTGCCATCATTAGCTAGGACAGTGCCAGCTCAGGTAGGCTACTCCCGTATGCTCTTTTCCCTCCTTTCACATGGAGGCACACACTCAAGGTCCCTGATATGCTGAAGCAAAGCTGAGAACCAGTTGGTATTTAGTAAGCAAAACCGTGCTTGCTTTATTTATTTAGGCAGCTTCTCTGAGCTCACTGATCCTATCTGCATGAGTGCTCCTCATCCAGATGCTACATTAAAAAAAAAAACAAACCAAACAACACCAACTCATAAAGTGTGGATATTTCATGAAAAACATACACTTCAGGAGCTATTCTGCTCCTCCAGACCTCTTCTCTGTTTCTGTTCCCTTCTTTATTACTACGGACATTTGTAGACAACAGGATCATTGTTCCTTAAGTGAACATCTGCTGTTAAAAGCTCTCTCCCAAGCAAGTGGAGCCTCCCTTGCCTCGGTCACACAAATAGCTTTATTGCCTTTAGCAGAACGATTTGTGTGAAGCAGGAGGGACTTGACCTCTGCCAATGACTGCATGTCTTGTCCCTGCAGGTTCCTCCTGGTACTTTGGTCATCTCACAGTGGTTTAAAGAATTAACGGCTTAAAGGGAAAAACACTGAAGAAAACAAGCTCCTGTGATCGTCGGAGAGTCTCGAGGAGAGTCAGAGCAGCAGACAAAACCCAGGTTTTACATCAACCCCTGGTGCCACCACATCTTGTGCAGGTACACGACTTCATACAACATGACACCAGAAGCTTTTCAAATGTCTTACCAGAAAACTACACGTATGCAACACCTCCTTTCTGCTACTAGCTCAGCCTGCTGCCATGCATGCTCCCTAGGGAACATTGCTACTGCTCTCCCTGCATTTGCACAACTGGTAAGTGACAAATCCAACCCTTACCAGCGCAGGTGAACCACACTTTAGGCAGTGCTGAGCTCCTCCAGCCAGCCACAAAGCACAGCAGCCCCATGCTGACAGCTCAGCTGTACTGCTGTCAGAGCTGGGCTCGCTCTCTATCCCTCTTTCCAGTCCAGGCTTGCCTTTTGGCTTAAGCAGATACTGGAAAACAGCCCACTGCTGCACAGATGGGTACACACAGCATGGCTATACACTAGCTCTTAAAGTGCTGTCCTTGCATGGCTGATCAATTCAGAAATTACTCAAGGATTCAAATGCTCTTCAGTCCCCACAGAAGCTGGCTGATTCCTCAGAAGTGACAGGAAATCCACCAAACAGCACAGTCTCTTTGCTCAACCTCCCTGTGAAGGAGAGAATTTACTACTCATTCCTTGAGGACTCTCCACCACATGTTGGCTAGTAAAAGTCAGTGCCATTACCATGAAATGTTTTGTCACCTGCAAAACATGGGTTTCTTTACTGCTGATTATCACAGCTGTTTCCATGCACAGGACACACAAAATAGGCTTTAATTTATCTTGGCTTTTACGCAGTGTAAGGTTTTATTTTACAACAGAAGTTAGCATTTACTCCAGAGGCTTTTTTTCCCCTCCCTCCTTAAAGCAAGTGCTTTAACTTTAATCTCCTTAATTCACGAACTGTGTCAGAAAAGCTATCTAGGCCCACATGCTTTACTCGAGGACATTCATTTGGTTGTGTTCTGAGGACTGTTGCACTGACGCTACCTAGACGATACCACACTACAGATTTCACCTCTCTCATATGCTTCCAGCACTCACCCCAGAGTATGGAGTCTGTCCTGAACTCTCCAGATAAGATAATGTGGGGCACAATGGCATGTGATGGTTTGGGAGCCTCAAACCAGCACAGTGGTGGCACCTGGCTTTCACAAGCAGATGGCCTCTGGACATGCCTTTTTCTGAAGGCAGAAGGGAGGACAGCAAGCAAGGGAACAGGAGGCAGGCTGAGAGATGGAGGTGATGTGCTTGCAAGAGTCCAAATTATCTATTGGAATCAGTTGACTGCATCTCTCCCAGCTCCTTTTATGGTATTCTACTGTCCATTCAGTACCAAACCCAGAAAATGAAATGGAAGTAACTGGAACATATGATGCAACTAGTGGGAAATCACCAGCCCCGACTTGAATTCCCTCCACATAACATCATAGAATGGTAAGGTTGGAAGGGACCTCAAGGATCATCTAGTTCCAACCCCCTGCCATAGGCAGGGACACCTCCCCCTAGTACAGCTCACTCAAGGCCTCCTCCAACCTGGCCTTGAACACCTCCAGGGAGGGAGCAGCCACAACCTCCTTGGGCAACCTGTGCCAGTGTCTCACCACCCTCACTGGGAAGAACTAAATCCAGTCTAAATCTCCCCTCTGCCAGTTCAAATCCATTGGCCCTTTTCTTGTCATTCCAAGACCTTGTCAATAGTCCCTCCCCAGCCTTCCTCTTTAAGGGGATTGCAGATAGCTCTCTCTGAAGTCTAAAGGAAGGTTTGGTTCAGAAAGCACATGCTTCCTAGGAAAAATAATCATTACTTATCACTTCTGTGATGGCTTGGGAGTTCCNGCTCTTGTTCGTTGACTGCTACAAAGCCACATTCCGCCCCCCGCCCATGATGCCATTTGTTTCCATAGCAACTGTACAATATCAGAGGACTTTATCTGAAGCAGGTGGAGGAAAACCTTTAGGGAGCAAGAATATCTTAAGCTCCTGCAAATCTGCCTGCACTAGAAAAGGGCTTCTGAAGGCATCTGAAAGATGGCTCTGCAAGGTCCTATATAAGACTGTGCAGTGACAGAGTTATTAACCATTTCTCAATAGCAGGGCTCAAATGCAAGGCAGATGTGCAAAGCCTGCTCCTCCCTACTCTGCAGAGCACTACTCTGTACATGCTGCCTTCAGAGAAGTGGCAGAGACATAGCTCTTCATGAGTCCACCCCAACCACCAAAGTTCCCCCTCCACCTCAAAATACAGAGTGCTCAAGTTGCCAATGAACCCAGAGTGGTTATCAGCTTTCCAGAAGCAAGATTCACTCCTCCTAGATTAATGTTCAAAACACAAAACATCCCAGTGCCAGCCATCTCTGTCCTTGGCAGGATGAACTTGTGCAGCAGCCTCCAGCCACACAGTGGGCTCTGGTTTCTCATTCTACAGAAGAGATGGCACAGAAGCAGTCCAGAGATAGAATTATTTGATTCCATGAATTGCTGATTATACTTATTACCTCTCTTAGGAGATAATTTTTTATCCCCAAAAAAGGTTTAGATTGTCAAAGCCTTCATGGCTCAAATGAAGTCCTAGACTTGTTATTGGTTCTTCTCCAGTAGTCACAATACTTGAGCTGAATCTGAGTTTTTGCCTACCTAGCTGGCCCATTTTTTCTGCTTCCATCACGGTAAAATATTTCTACAACCTACACTGATCAAGTATTCCAGGCTGACTTCTGCTTTGTATAAAGACAGAAGAAAACCACTTGACCTGGCAAATAAAAAGTTAAAATATCATTGTTACCTCTTTTTTTTTTTTCTCCTGTGAAAGCCAAGAGATAAGCACCACAAATGAGATTCAGTGAATGAATCTCTAGTACAACAAAAGATGGTAAATAGTTGCCTGCTCAGCAGGCTGCTAAATCCATTGCCATGTGACCCTGATTCAGTTGTCTTAGCAAAGTTAAGGCTTTTGCTCTGGAAAAACTCTGAACTGCAACAAGAAGCTCATCTTCTCTTTTCCTGTTAGCGAAGTATATAACCTGAGAGGAATGCTTTGGGTAAACTCAACGCTTTAATTATTCATTAGATTGAGCAATCAATCTGCAGCTCAGGAGAGGTAATATTTTCTTCAAAGGAGTCTCAGAATTCATGGACATAGGGAGCAACAAGTGACAGTGCAAATACATTTCTCTTTTTCCCTATTACCACCACACTAGGCTGTACATAAAGATTCCCTCTGACAGGGAAGTGCCTGCCCATTGAGATAACCCAGTATTGCTGCCAATAACCCATACTTCCCTTTTATGATCCCTGCATCATTCAGAGGCTTCTCCCTGCTTTATAATTCAGTTATCTATCCACTCTCAGTACTCCCCTGCATTTGCAATCTGTTGCTGACCTTGATTTGATTCACTCTGCCAGTCATGTCCCTATCTGTGCCCTTTAGTCTGTGCTCAAACCATACTGGCAGCTCCAGAGTCTTGACCAACAACTCCCCATGTTTCCCCTTCCCACATGAAAAAACCTGCAGGGTTTACCTCTTTCCTCTTTTCTCCCAGTACCCCAAGAAGTGAAAGTTCAGCTGTGAGCAGAGACCAAGAAAAATACCATTCTCTGCTTCTGACCTAGGAAGAGCTGTGACAAAGACACCAAGGGCTGTTCCTCCCACATCTGCGGCTGTAGAAGAGATCTGTGCCAGATAACCAGGGCAGAAGCAATGAAAGGACTATCTTCCCAGCTTCCAGAGGAGGCCAGGAATCCAGACGTGATGTTTAGGGACAGATGCAGAGGTTCAGCCCCTGCTCTCAGGGCTGACGGGATGTCCTGGGGCTGGCCAAGAAGTGTGTTCTGAGGAGTAAGAACAGATGTGCTCCTGGATCCTCCACCAGGAACACATCTGCACTGGGGTCACTGCAGTGGCGATTTTCAGATGCTGCAAAGACTAATTTCCCAAAAAAGAAACCCACCGCTAGGCATGGAGTTATTTACCTGGTCAGGTTTTCACACTCACTTTCCATCAGGCTGATTGACCAGAAGCTTAATCCTGCAAAGTCTTTGCTACTCCAGTGGTTATCCAGCAGAGATCACAGGATGTCAGGGCTTGGAAGGGACCCAAAGAGATCATCGATCTTGCTTCTTGTTCAAGCAGTGCAGGACCTCCCCAATGACTGCAGAGGGCAGGGGTGCCTGCCCACCACCCATATGTCACCTGCTCCACTGGGCCTTCACTGAGACCGAGGGATGAAAACTCCTGATTCAGACAAGGAAATCATTACTTAACAGATCACTCTGCAGGAAAAGTCAGAACTTCACCCAAGTCATAGCTGTAACTGGATTCAGATGGACTGATCACTTTGGAACGCAAAAGCATGCTACCTTTTCCCAGCTGCATCCTCTCTCTTGCGTATCACATAAATACCAAAACCACCTGGAACCTCATTCCAACACCAGCTGACATCAGTACACATCATCCCTGGAGCTCTTTAAGGCCAGGCTGGATGGGGCTCTGAGCAACCTGATCTATGTGTGAGGCATCCCTGCCCATGGCACGGGCGTTGGAACTAGATGACCCTTTAGGTCCCTTCCAGCCCTGACAATGCTATGATTCTATTGCTCCTACCACCATAACATTCTGTCCAGGGACTCCAAGAGCACAATGACTTTGGTGGTCTCGAGGACCACGCTGATACTACACAGGCAAGTGGAGCATCTCAAAAAATATTTTCATTTCTCTGTTTAAACTTCACACATGGAAGCCTGCTTTCATTTGTGCAATTAGCTACAACCCCAAGAATGTGTTCCTACTGCATTCACTGAGCAACAGCAAGAGCTCAGCCACCACAGGAGCAAAGACAAAACAAGTTGAAGCAAGCCCATTTATGTCTAGCTCTGCTCCTCTGCCTTTTGTGAGCAGAAGGACTGCATATGACGGGTGCCTACCAGCCTCCTGATGCTTCTTTCAGAGAACATTTGTAGTTTGCAAACCAATTAAACCACATGAACAGCACCAGCATGAATAGGCTTTTGTTTTCTCCAAATTAAGATATTTTGGATTTGTGAAGATGCAAACAGATAGGACAAAAAAAAGGTAAGGAGGGTGCAATGGGCAATTGTGGAAGAGGGAGAAATTTAATTACATGCATATCTGACAGAAAGTTCAAGGTCCTTTCCACATTGCTTCACATTCAAAAATTCACACATCCCCTCCCTCTGTCTTCCAAATATGTTCAGGAAAAGAAGTTGGCTGAATCTGCTCTTCTGTGGCTTTTTTGTTTCAGTTATGTGCTGTTTGGCTCCTGATATTTCTATGGAAATGCCAGAGCAGTTCCTAGTCATGAACTAACACCACTTCCTTTTCATGAAGGCTGAATGAAAATCTGCCGTCCTCCTGCAGCAGAAACATCCTGCAGAATTAACAGTGCACAATAACCCTTCTGAAAAGGGTTTGAAGAACATCTAAGCCAGCCTGCAGAATTCTCCAGTACTGTGCTTGATGGCTGAAAGAGCAACCCCCTCTGTCAAAACCAGGCATTTTCAAAGCACTGTTTCATTCCCATAAGCAAAACCCTTCCTCTAGATTTAAACCAGAAACTCCTACTGACACAAGCAATGAGTTTTGCTCACAGACCCACTGCAGCCTGACCTTGCTGAGCTGATCACCTTCATACCTCCTCAGGCTGATGCTCCAACCTCTTTCAACACTAATTCACGGGAATTTTTTGCTGGATGAAAGGAAAAATATGACAAAAGCAGATGCATGACGATGGCCTTCCTCAGAAGGACCACAGAATCACAGAATTAACCAGGTTGGAAAAGACCTTAGAGATCATCAAGTCTGCCCTATCACCTAACATATCCTGATGAACTAACCCATGGCACTAAGTGCCTCATCCAGTCTCCTTTTAAACACCTCCATGGATGGGGACTCCACCTCCACAAGCAGCCTATTCTAATGCCAATCACTCTTTCCATGAAGAACTTCTTCCTAACATCCAGCCTAAACCTGCCCTGGCACAGCTTGAGACTGTGTCCTCTTGTTCTGTCATTGGTTCCCTGAGTGAAGAGATCAACCCCCACCTGGCTACAACCTCCTTTCAGGTAGTTGTAGAGAGCAATAAGGTCTCCAATGAGCCTCCGGCAGGCTGAACAACCCCAGCTCCCTCAGTTGCTCCTGACCACTACGTGTCCAGGAAAGCAGAGTTCTGTCTTGAACAAGGACTTCAATAGGTTGATCCTAACCATATTGCCATGAATATCAGTAGGAGGCTTGCCAGTTTTACTGGAAGCTGCAGCAATGTGAATGATGCTGCTGGGGAGACAAAACGCCTTTGGAAAAGACACTGACCTGGGTCTTCAACTTCTCAGTGAGCTCACTACAGATCCAGAGAAAAGATCCATTTGGAAGAGACCTCAAAGATCATTCAGTCCAATCTTCTACCCTGCACTTCAGTGTCCACACTAAACCATGTCCAGCTCCACAGGCTGCTTAAACACCTCCAGGAATGGTAACTCCACCACTGCCCTGTGCAGACCATTCCAATGAGGTCCAATGCCATCATTGCTGAGCCCTATGGACCAAATGAGAACGAGCATGAGGAACACCACTCCAGATAATGATCCAGTGTCACAAATCAGAAAACTGCCCCTTTCTTTCAGCAAAGAAAACCAGACCTTTGCCTTTAAGAATACCTCTCCATTTTCACTCTGCCATCCTTTTTACTCCAGCCCCTTTTTGGTTGCCAGCCGTACAGACACCTGCCTGATGGCCTAGAGGGATCAGCACAAATGGTAGTATCATCCCCAAAGACAAACAGACCAAAAATAAAGCTTGTGCTGTGTAAGGTGTACAGAAATACAGGCTCCATTCCACCCCTGATATTATTCCACCTTCTGCCTGTGCTGGGACACTAGCCAGAGCAACTAATAGTGCGAGGTATCAAGTGTCTCCTGGAAATTAACTCTGTGTTGTCACCATGAGAAGGGGACACAGCAACACAGGCTGTTGCTACTGGAAGGATACTCAGAGGTCCTCACATGTGTTTTCAGCCCTCTGTGTGCAGGAATAAACTGTATGAACAATAACTTAGAACCAAGAAAGCAAGCCAACTGCAAAAACTCCGCTGAACAGAGCTACAACTCCAAGTCCATTTCAGCTTTGTGCACAATGCTGGCTCAAGGGACGCTTCTGGGAGCACCAGCTGAGTGCCACCACCCCTTGAAGCACCTTGTCCATGCCTAACAAGGACAGCTGCAACACGGGCAACTGCTCACCGGTGCCAGCCTGTCAGGGTCCGGAGAACAGAAATGAACAGTATCTCTGTCCAGAGGAGCAAGACTGGTTCTTCTAGATTTCCCTGTTGTGAAATTAAGGTGCAAACGAGACCAAAGAGCACCAAGAACTATTTATTAAAGGATAAAGTTGAACAAAACTGTGATGGTTTGGGAGTTTCCTGACACCCCCCNGGTGTGCCTGGCCCAGGGATGTCCTTCTGTAGAGTGGTTCCTTGGGTCCTCCTTGTGGGGGGTGCTCCAGTGGTGGTGGTCTGGTGGAAGTGCCCATGGAGGTGCTCTGGTGGAGGTGCACCCCTGGAGGAGCTCCGGTGGAGGTGCACACTTTCACAGGCATTGCTTATGTCTCTTTATACAGTTTTTAGGCCATTGTCCAGGTGCAGCTCCCCAGGAAATCTTCTTGTGCATTATCATGTCTGCAGGGGTCTGGCTGCGGCACTGGGCAGGGCCTCCGCCCCCTCCCTGCACTGCTTACCTCTCCATACCCCAAACGCAGAGAAGCCTTTTCTCTGCGGGGATGCTGGTGTGAAGTGTCGAGTCCTGGGCGTTCAGGCCAGGCTGGCATCTCGGAATTTCATCAAGACACTCTATCTAGCATTCCTGAGCTCTTGGGCAGATATCTGGGCAAAGTCCCCTAAGTCCACAAAGGTGCTGTTTGCATCCCTTTGCCAGGAATCTGGGCCCATCTTTAACAAAGGCAATCTTTATCTTTGTTGATTCTGTCGAGGGAGAGACATCAGCCTCTGACACAGCCTCTGCCTCCTGTCATACTGAGGGCACAGATCAGCAAGAGCTGGCTGAATCTCTCACTCATGAAAAGGCCAGATCAGCTAAAAAAGAGAGGGGAAAAAAAAAAAAAGAAAAAAAAAAAAGGGGTGGAGGGGTGTGGAGGGAGGATGACAACATGAAACTGGTCTGACCTAGACTTCTGCAGAAGTTCCAGGCAACCTGTCTGGACTGAAGTACACTTGAGTCCAACTGGCAAGTGAGGACACAGCTTTGGTATGTATCATGTCATCTGTACAGAGTGAGTTTCCAGAGAAGAGCTGCTCTTTTAAATAAACTACAGCACAAGCAAAGTTCTTCAGCCGCTTGGCCTGCACAGTGCAGCAGCTTTAGAATAGTTCTTGCAGTGTAATAAATGTGCTGCAATGAATCTTGGAGTATATTAAGGCATACCTGGAGTGAATTCAAGCTGGCAGCACCCATGCAGAAGAGGAGGTTCTGGGTTTGGACAGCCTGTTTTACAATTTAAAGAACAGCTTGGCCCAGCAAGCGCAAAGAAAACAACTGAATCCAGCATCATGGGTTTCCCAGCAGAACAGCAGCAGTGTTCAGCTCTCCTTTGGAATTTCTACTGGATAAAGCAGGTCTTACATTGGGATAAAACCAAGGTCATGAGGAGGTGTCACACCAGAAAAACTGCAGCTGGCCAAGAAAACTACTCCGAAACTACTCAGTGCACAGTTCTCCACTACGGGAGCCCACGGGTGGCAGCTGTGCTCAGCACAAGAAGTTACACATTCAAGCACAAGACACTAAGGGTCCTTGAGTAAGTCCCTTTGAATCTCTCAACTCACCTGAGCTTCCTCTGAATTACTCCTGCTTATCACAGCAGAAAAACTTCATGTGGCAACTTGTAAGACATGGGGCTGCCACCAGCACTTCCACAACAGCATAACCACAGTCAAAGTCTCAGCCTAGCCAAATAAAAGCTACCATTTAAAAAACAAAACTAAACCATGCCTTCCCATTTAAAGTGGCTACAGTTTAAATGTTTAAAGTGTCAGTTGTTGCTTTTGAACAAAAGAGCCATCCTAGGAGGACAAGCCACTGCTCAGCATGCCCATGCTCTGGGAATGTAGCTTTGTCAACAGCTTACAGAACCAGGGTACATGAGGCTGTTGCTCAGCTCTCAAAACAACGTTTTCCTCCTCAAAAGACAAATATTCAGAGCAGCATAAAGATTGTTCCTTTACACTTCAGTTACTTGATGGCATGCTAGCACAGCTAAATCATAGATACATTGAGTAACATGCATGTCCTATTTAAGGGACTATTTAAACAGTTTCCTGCTTCCACACATGAAGGAAATCCTGAATTTAGAAATTGCACAGAAATCCTTTATAATTCAGTCTCAAAAGGGGTGATGCTCACACAACTTGCCCCTCCTTTATTCAGCTTTGATGTTTGTAGGCTTTGGGCCATAACTTGTCTGACAATGCATTTCAGGGGCACACTTGGCACATGAGGGAGCAGCTGTGGGAGCTCAGGGTTCCTCTTCATGCATATTCCACAGACCTCATAGACTGTTTCTGAAACTCTTCACTTTGAGGGTGCCAGAGCCCTGGAGCAGCCTGCCCAGAGGGATTGTGGAGTGTTCTGCACAGAGATCCCAAACTCATCTGGGTTTGGAACATGAGAAGAAACTTCTTTACAGTGAGGGGGACAGAGCACTGGAACAGGTTGCCCAGAGAGGTTGTGGAGTCTCCTTCTCTGGTGACATTCAAAACCCACCTGGATACATTGCTGTGTGAACTACCTTAGGGGATCCTGCTTTGGCAGGGGGGTAGGACTTGATTTTTTTTTAATTTTTTTTTTTTCATGTGGCATATGAAAAAAAAACAGGCAGACATTTCACATCCTGAAGAGAAGGTTTCCAGGAGACCTTAGAGTAGCCTTCCAGTATCTGAAGGGGGCTACAGGGAGGCTGGGGAGGGACTATTGACAAGGTCTTGTAATGACAGGATGAGGGGCAATGGGTTTGAACTGGCAGAGGGGAGATTGATGTTAGGAGGGGATGTTAGGGGGACATTAGGGGGGGATGTTAGGAGGAAGTTGTTTGCAGTGAGGGTAGTGAGACACTGGAACAGGTTGCCCAGGGAGGTTGTGGAGCACAGAATCATCCAACGTGATCTTTAATCATGTTGGACAATTCTGTGCTCCACGGCCTCCCTGGAAGTGTTCAAGGCCAGGTGGGAGGAGGCCTTGAGTGACCTGTACTAGTGGGAGGTGTCCCTGCCTATGGCAGGGAGTTGGAACTAGATGATCCTTAAGGTCCCTTCCAACCTTACCATTCTATGATTCTATGATTCTATCTCTGGAGGTCCCTTCCAATCTCTAATATTCTGTGATACTGGACATGGTGATCCTGGACAACCTGTCTTGGGTGATTTTGCTTTAGCACAACAATTGGATTCCAAGGTCTCCAAAGGTCCCTTCCAACCCCCACCATGCTAGGATCCCATGACTCCTCAGTAGGTTACTAAGAAAAGGAAACCTGGTGCAGGAATCTCACCATCACTCCTATCCACATCTGCCTCTTTGCTGGAGAGGGGTTGCAGGAATGCAAACTGACTGAAAACTTGGTCTATGTTTTACTGTGTCTGCATGAAGTCCCCCAGAGCTGAATTAGGAGGATGTTGGCAAGTAGAATGACTCATATTATCTGGGAGAAGGTAGGTCCTGTGGCAAGAAAACCCCTTCCATCAGTGGGTAGCATGGGCTTTCTGCCCAGAGGAAAGGCAGGCATTGCTTTTGTGCAGTTCAACAACTTCTTTACAAGCACTGCTCCTTCCTTCCTACATTACCATACAAGAATTTCCAAGTACTCCAACAAGGTGAAAGCCTACCTCTTCCAGCCCCAGTTTTGAAATCTACCACTGACTGGTGGGATCATCATTTCACCCTGGTTTGGGGGGGATCTTTGCCTGAGTCTAGAGAGTGTCAGCCATTTCGTGTCACCAGCAAAACTCCTCCCTGCATCTGATTTCCATAATAACTTGAAGGCAGCAAAGCTCTTGTTGTGGTAGGCCTAAATAGGCCAAGTGGGCTTGTACATGTCCTGGCTTGCACAGGCATGCTCCCCTGCTCCCCCCCCCCCCCCCCCCCCCCGCCCGCCCCCCCCCACCCCCCCCC
>WBNM01041220.1:44441-62634 GCA_013399055.1 Ramphastos sulfuratus
TGGATGTTAGGAGGAAGTTGTTTGCAGTGAGGGTGGTGAGACACTGGCACAGGTTGCCCAGGGAGGTTGTGGCTGCTCCCTCCCTGGAGGTGTTCAAGGCCAGGTTGGAGGAGGCCTTGAGTGAGCTGTACTAGTGGGAGGTGTCCCTGCCTATGGCAGGGGGTTGGAACTGGATGATCCTTGAGGTCCCTTCCAACCTTACCATTCTATGATTCTATCTGCAGAATGCAATGCCCTGTTTTGGGGATCCAAACAAGGTGTGCACACAGGCAGTGCTGTCTGCCCAGAATTTAACAGCATTTCTTTAAAGCTGCTCATAGGGATAGAAATTCCAGTTTTCTTCATTCTTCCCAGTTTAAACCTTCTCTTTGGATAAAGGAGCTGATCATAAAAAAGTGCAGTTCTAGCCATGGCCTTTTTAATAATGACAACCTTAATAACACAGTCTCTTCCACATCACTTCCATTTCTGACTTGACACAGGCTCACTCAATGAGCACTTTTACAGCTGGGCAGTCAGCAACATATTGATTATTCAATCTGTCTTTTCTAAGCCAGGAAGTACCAGTGGAATTAAGTGACTTGACTGCCACAAAACAGAGCCCAGAACTCAAATATTTCCACTTTCCAAATTGCTCAGGCCCTTTCCAATTTCTAGTGGCACACACTGTTTCTTTTCTTGTTTAAGCCATCTTTTTGACTTAGAGACCAGAATTTAGGTAAATATAATCCAGGAACACCTACAACAACCATTTCCATCAGTACTAACACCAGTTGGAAACATTTAATCTCAGTTCTCCAGTCCTCCACAGCGTGCCTGCTAAATTTATTAGCAACATGTTAATGACTGCTGCTTGTCAAATTCAAAGAGAAAATTCAAGCCAGACCTTCTACACCAGCTCCAGGCAAGAGAACAACCTTACTGTTGGTGCAGGATGAAAACTTTAATGATTACTACAAAGACCATTCCAAACTGAGTGTGACATAAGTCATTCTGACCCTTCTGACACTTTCCAGCTGTTCCCGTTTGAAAGGGAAACTCTTCTACAGCTTCCAACACATTTGTCTTTTGAACAGCTAGAAGTGACAGTCCGGCATGCTGCACTTCTGCCTTCCCTCTGTTACGCACAAATTCCTCTGGCACCATAAAATTACAAAATCCACAACCTTCATTAAAAACAAACTCCAAAGGAGAGGAGAGTATCTCCAGGAAGAGATCACAGTCTACCAGCTTCGCAGGAGAAACTCACAAACACAAGACTTAAGCCACTCTGCAGAGGAGGACTTGCAGTAGAGATACAGCATGGAAAGAAGCATCAACTCACACCACAAAGCATTTCAAAAGTACTCCTTGAATCCTAGCCTGGTTTAATAGAAGAAATGCTTTTGCACATTTCAGAGAACAAAAGGACCCTCCAAAGCTTGCTTTTCAAAAGTTCATTCTGCCAATTACTGTTTTGGAGACCAACAATGAGCAAAAATCAGTTACTTCTGCTCTAGAATTAACAGGTGGGCTTTGCAGGAGGAGTTGGAGAAGCCCTGGATGATATTTGTGAAGAGGTGAATACCTTCCACCAGGTAGGTGGAAGCTGAAGTCTTTTTGAGAAAACACTTACCCTTAAATATCTTCCCCCCACGATCTCATGCTAATCTGCAAGAGCTGCAGACCAAACAGCAGATACTCAATGGCCATCAGCACGTTAGCAGGTGACAGGAGTGTGGATGGTCTGGACAGAGCTCACTGCCCAAGTATAATCTCCAACAGTGAAACCCAGCATCCTTTTAAATTAAAGCTTTTCTGCCTCCTTTATAACCAGAGCAGACACTCTTATGGCTTCTTCATCTTCCCCAAGATAAAAATTGAGACATTACAAACAAAATTACCAAGAAAGAAGATTTGCATTCAAGGGAACAAAAGCAATTGCTTCTTCAAGAGTTGGGGCTCTGCAGCCTGCAGAAGAGAAGGCTTCCAGGAGACCTTAAAGTAGCCTTCCAGTATCTGAAGGGGGCTACTGGAAGGCTGGGGAGGGACTATTGACAAGGTCTTGTAATGACAGGACTAGGGTCAATGGGTTTGAACTGGCAGAGGGGAGATTTAGACTGGATGTTAGGAGGAAGTTCTTTGCAGTGAGGGTGGTGAGACACTGGCACAGGTTGCCCAGGGAGGTTGTGGCTGCTCCCCGCCTGGAGGTGTTCAAGGCCAGGCTGGAGGAGGCCTTGAGTGAGCTGTACTAGTGGGAGGTGTCCCTGCCTATGGCAGGGGGTTGGAACTGGATGATCCTTGAGATCCCTTCCAACCTTACCACTCTATGTAAAGTATTGTGGCCCTTTGCACTAGATGTGTAGTTCAGACATTAAAAAAAGAAAAAAAAAAAACAGAGAAACTTAGAAGTGGAAGAGTCCTGGAGTCTCTGAGGGGAGATGTGAATGGTCCAGGGATAGGCCACAAAATGGCAACAAATGTATATAAATTCATTGGAGCATCAAAATTTTATGTCTGGAATCATAGCTTGTATCTTCCCCCTTTTGCTGCTTCTGCTACGCCCACTGCTATCTTCCCCCACTGCAGTTTTGGCTGCTGCTTCAGTGCCACTTGACCTCATCTTCATTGTCTTTAAGGTTACTATATTCTGTAATGCTTTATCATATCCAGCACAGGAAGGACATGAAAGTNGCTATACTGTTGCATTTAAACTGTAATAAATACAATTTCATTTTTCTGACTTTCCAAATTCTGAGTTGTAGTGAATTTAGTCTCTCTGGGGCAGGCTCACGATAAGTTACTGGGGGAAGGGATCCTCTCTAACCCATCACAAGTATTCAAACTCATGGGTCTGCACTCATAATCCAGCATATTGTTGTAGCACACCCACCACCTTCCCTCCTCTGCTGCTGTACATACCAAGTTGAATATACAAAAGAGCTCACATGCCTGAATGTAAGCTTTTGGTACAACCTATGCATCGACACATGAACCTTCAACCCACCAGCTGGAATCCACCAGAAAGCCTAAGGCTTCACACATTCTGTGGAGATGCTAAATTGTGATGATTCTTCTGCCTTTGCAGCCAGATCTGGCATATCTCTTCACAAGGAAGGTGTCAAAAGGCATGGCTCAGAGCCAGAGGACAAACTGCCATCCTTCTTAGTAGTTTTTCAGATTCAGTGCACGGATTTTGTTACATCACAAGCTCTACAGAGACAAAGCCCCCTCTTTATTCCATGCTGTAACATCATGCTGAGTGCCAAAAGGCATTGGAACAGGCTGCCCGGGGAACTGGTGGAATCCCCATCCCTGAGGTGTGCTGTAGATGTGGCACTTGGGCATATGGTTTAGTGGTCATGGTGGTATTGGGTGGACAGCTGGACTTGATGGTCTTGGAGGTCTTTTCCAGTTTTAATGATTCTATGATTTTGTGTGTTTGTATTACAGAGCAGACCAAGGCCTCGAACCTTAGAAGCACAGAATCGTAAAACACATCAGTTGGAAGGGACCCTCGAGGGTCACTTTGTCATGCTGTGCAAGAGAAAGAAACTGTCACAGAATGTTAGGCACTGGAAAGGACCTTGGAAGATCATCCAGTCTAATCCTCCCTGCCTGAGCAGGATCATCTATAACAGATCACATCAGATCACATCCAGGCAGGTCTTGAATATCTCTTTATAACATACTCCAAGGCATTTGTATGCTGTCCCTCCCTGCAGGAAACTGCCATGAGAATGCACCCTGAGGATATGTGGGTACCACAGCTGAGTTTAATGCTGGAGCAGAAACCTCCAAAATGAGGGAAGATTGAAGCTCCCACCTCATCCACGAGTGTAAGGGATTTTTTTAAGCACTTGCCAAGCTTTTACAATTCACAGAGTCACACAGCCTTAGAGGCTGGAAGGGACCTCCAGAGATCAAGTCTAACCCCCAGGCAAAGCAGGATCCCCTAGGGTAATCACATAGGAATGCATCCAGGTGGGTTTTGAATGTCTCCAGAGGAGAATTTATTAGAAGCAAATCCACAGGAGCTATTCGGAAAAACTAAAAAAGGAGGCTAGTTGACACTGAAGGAAACTTTCTGAAGGACATAAAAGGACAGGAGTAATCCACTTGTTCTCTTCTGAAACTCTCCAACACATCAGGGATATATACTGTCCTCTGCTTTGTAGATGTTAAAGAAAGTCAGGGCCTTCAAAGTAGATTTTGGTCATGCGATCACAGAAGCATCATAGAATGGATTGGGTGGAAGGGACCCTAAAGATCATCTAGTTCCAACCCCCCTGCCATGGGCAGGGATGCCTTCCACTAGCTCAGCTTGCTCAAGGCCCTAGCCAACCTGGCCTTGAACACTGCCAGGGAGGGGGCATCCACAACCTCCCTGGGCCACCTGTTCCAGTGTCTCAGCACTCTCACTGAAAAGAATTTCTTCCTCATGTCCAGTTTAAATCTCCCCTTTTCCAGCTTCTATGCTCACTGCTGCAAATAAGCCACCAATCCTGGAGCTACATAAACAGAGCAGAAATAATCATGCCAGAGCACCAAGAAGAAATATCTGCTACGCTAGAAACCCCAGATGAGGAATATTCTCACTACTGCCCTAATAGCAGCCCACAGCATTTCACTTCAACACAATCATTAAGGTTCCAGGACTTGGTTAAACTTTCAGAAAAACAAAATTAATGGATACTGCTGAAACAACAGCACAGTCTGGTCTTGAGCATAACAACTAAAATGCCTTGTAAAGCACAAGAGCAAGTAGCAGTAAGGCTGGCAATGAGACAGCATCGGGCTTCCTACTACACACAATTAAACTGTTCCTCGTGTTGTCCACTCACTTTTTAATCACTTTAAACCAATACGCCAGGATGAGAAGTAATAAATTTGGGTTTATGAGAAAACTGGGTTGCCAGGAATGAAAATTGTTTATGAAAAAAAGTAATTTACAGCAAAAGTTTCTCTGGCATATAAAGCTTCAGGGATATCAAAGCCACATGAACAACTACTTGGAACAGACAGAAAAACAAATACGCTAAAGTTTAATATGAATTCCTCACATTTCTAGGACCTGCAAACTACAGCTTATAAAGCCTGTATTTTTATTAGGGTTTCTACTGTTTCATAGTAGTCCTGCACTTGGGTTGGGGCAATCCCAAGCACTGATATAGGCTGGGCAGCGACTGGCTTGAGAGCAGCCCTGAGGGGAGGGACTTGGGGGTGTTGGTGGAGGAGAAGCTCAACATGAGCCAGCAGTGTGCACTTGCAGCCCAGAGAGCAACCAGAGCCTGGGCTGCAGCAGGAGAAGTGTGGCCAGCAGGGTGAGGGAGGTGATTCTGCCCCTCTACTTCACTCTGGTGAGACCCCACCTGGAGTACTGCATCCAGTTCTGGAGCCCCTCTAACTAGAAGGAGGAACATGTCCAGAGAAGGGCCATGAGGATGATCAGAGGGCTGAAGCACCTCTCCTATGAAGACAGACAGAGAGTTGGGGCTGTTCAGTCTAGAGAAGGTTCCGAGCAGACCTTATTGTGGCCTTCCAGTGTCTGAAGGGGGCCACAGGAAAGATGGTGAGGGACTTTTTAGGGTATCAGTTAGTGATAGGATTAGGGGGAAATGGAGCAGAACTAGAAGTGGGTAGCTTCAGATTGGATGCTAGGAAGAAATTCTTCACCATGAGGGTGGTGAGACATTAGAACAGGTTGCCCAGGGAGGTGGAAGCCCCATCCCTGGAGGTCTTTAAGGCCAGGCTGGATGTGGCTCTGGGCAACCTGATCTAGTGTGAGGTGTCCCTACCCATAGTGGGGGGATCGGAACTAGATAATCCTTGAGGTCCCTTCCAGCCCTGACAATTCTACAATTCTATGATACCTTTTTTCAGTTCTGCCAAGATGGGTGAAGTCATATTCAGGAGGTGCAATGAACACTATGTGGTTGGTGTGTTTGAAAAATGAGGGCTTCCTTAAGGACTCTATGACCTTTTGAACAGGTGACACAAAACCTGCAATGAAATTAAACTTAAGCTTGGTGTCTTTGGTAACAGTGTTCTTCCTAATCCTGCAGTCCAGCAGGATCCAACAAGAACATGAACTCTTCCACTTCTCTTGTCCTAAACTTCAATGCCCTTACAGTGAGACCTGCACCAGGCTTAACCCCAACACTATTACCTCTTCAGGACCTCATGCTGTGATCAAACCCATCTTTTCACACCATCTTCTCTCAGTCCTGAGCTTAAACCTAGCTCCAGCTGTATCTGTACACTGCACAGCTCATATCCAGCACCAGGTCTGAGCAGGAGCAAACTCACCACTGCCAACAGCATGCCTAAACCTGGCCCTGCAAACCAGCAAGGTTTCTCCAAACCACAAGCTTCACACTTTTTCCCCTGCTTGAATAGGAATCCCACTCCTAACTACACCTGCATCACCAATACCTTGGCAAAATGACACAGAAGGCATTTGTATATGATGTCACCAACATTCATGTTACCAATGTGATCCATACAACACTCAAAATCATATTGAGCTTCTCATCCCTTTTATACCCCACAAGCCCTCCTCTTCTCAACCACAGCTCCAGATTTTGTCTGGAACAGGAAGACAACTGGTGTTCATGCACAAGAGTGACACTGATGGCTGCCAGCCAACTGCAAAAACTCTGCTGAACAGAGCTACAACTCCAAGTCCATTTCAGCTTTGTGCACAATGCTGGCTCAAGGGATGCTTCTGGGAGCAAGTTAAAGGTAATATAGAAACACAACACCCCTCCCAGAAATCAGAGACCCCAGGAGGGGCTCCCCACCACCCTTCCACCTTCTCCCCACCCCTATACCTTACCCCAAAGTTTGCCTTACACGCAAGGTGAGTTTGGAGGATGGGCCGGGGGGGTTAGAAGGAAAGTGGTTAGTGAGGTTACTCGGCAGAGAGAAGGCAGCAAGAAGCTGCTAGACAGCCCCAGACGCTGTGCCCAAGTGTCTGCCCAAGAGATCGTGTTATCTGTGTTTTGAGTTCTTATCCATCTCAGCAAGCCTATGAGTGAAGCAGACATCACCAGTGTTTTTCTTTTCACAGCCTATAGTATAATTTTCTCCATTAAAATATTCCAATTAGCCTTAAACTAGCACAAACTCCTTGAGAGAGTCCAGCACAGAGCCACGAAGATGATTAAGGGAATAGAACAGCTCTCTTATGAGGACAGACTGAGGGAGCTGGGCCTGTGCTGCTTGGAGAAGAGGAGCTTGAGAGGTGACCTCAGCAATGGTTATAAATATGTAAAGGGTGAGTGCCAGGAGGATGGAGCCAGGCTCTGCTGAGTGATGCCCAGTGACTGGACAAGGGGCAATGGGTGGAGGTTGAGGCATAGGAAGTTCCACATAAACACGAGGAGCAATTTTTTCCCTGTGGGGTGACAGAACACTGGAACAGGCTGCCCAGGGCGGTTGTGGAGTCTCCCTCTCTAAAGATATTCAAAACTCTCCTGGATATGTTCCTGTGTGATCTGGTGTAAGTGATCCTAGTCTGGCAGGAGGGTTGGACTGGATGAGCTTTTGAGGTCCCTTCCAGCCCCTAACCTTCCATGATTCTGTTCCTACATCCTCCCTTCACAAGCCCTAACATTAATGAGAATGCCAAGTCACTAATCATGGCTGACTTCACTGACAACATTTAAACACAACTTTTGAGCACCCCACTACAAGAAGAATGTTGAAGCACTGGAGCTGGTCCAGAGATGAGCAACAAAGCTGGTGAAGTGGTCTTGAACATAAGTCCTATGAGAAGCAGCTGAGGGAACTGGGGTGGTTTAGTCCAGAGAAAAGAAGGCTGATGGGGAGATCTCATTGATCTCTACAACTCCCTGAAAGGAGATTGAGCCATGCGGAGATTGGTTTCTTCTCCCTAGTAACAAGCAACAAGACAAAAGGAAACAGGCTCAGGTTGCACCAGAGGTTTAGGTTGGACATCAGGAACAGTTTCCTCTTCCAGAAGAGCTGCCAAATCCTGGAACAGGCTGCACAGGGCAGTGGTGGAGTCCTCATGCCTGGAGAGGTTTTAAAGCTATGCAGATGTGCTGAGTGACATGGTTTAATTGTGACCTGGCAGTGCTAGGTAAGGAGTGGACTCAACGATCTTAAGGACCTCTTGCAATCCAAATGATTCTCTGATTCTAACTCTCCTTCCCAACGCTGATGACCACAGCAGATTAGCAAGAAACAAAGTCTCACTTTTAGTGTTTTCAAAACTTAACCTTACAAAAGCCTGACTCCAGCCTTAAAGTACTCAGCTGTGGTGAAGACAAACTGGCACATTCACTGCCAGTACCAACTTTCATCTCACCCCAGCAGCTCCTTCAAGATAAAAGAAAGTTGCCTCTGCTCTTTCCTCCCCACCTCAATGGCCACGCCCACCACAAACCTAAATACCTCATAGTCCCTCCTTCCCAAACCAGCTCTTGTGCCACACTAACTGCTCCTGGAGAGGATTCCACAAGAAATTCATTGTTCTTAAAGGGTGAAAAGGTGGTAGCTATGACACCTGACTAGAAGGAAAAAAGGAGCCTAAGAAAGAAAACACAGAGACAGTGATGAATTTGTCATCACTGCAGTGGTGAAACAGAGAGTGCCTGCTGGGCCTTCAGCAGGGTGATTAATAGCCCTCTGCCAGCTCTGCCCAGGGGGAAGACAGCAACAGTGACAGATCACACTGCAGCTGAGACTCTCCTAGGTGCCACCAGCACTTGTGGGAAGGTCGAGTGTTGTGATCTCTGTAACCTGCAGGTAAAGTGTGTCAGTATCCCTGGCTCCAGAGAACCTGCCAGGACAGCTTCCTGCAAGCAACAATCAGCTGAGCAGAGATGCCTCAACAGTCATAGAATCACAGAATCATAGAATGCTTTGGGCTGAATGGGACCTTAAAGACCATCTAGATCCAAGCTCCCTGACATAGCCAAGGACACCTTCCACTAAACCAGGTTCCTCAAGGCCTCACCCAACCTGGCCTTGAACACTTCCAGGGAGGGTCCATCCACAACCTCCCTGGTCAACCTGTTCCAGCACCTCACCACTTCGTAAAGAGTTTCTTCCTAATATCCATTCTAAATCTCCTCTCTTCCAGTTCAAAGCAATTCCCAATTCACTGCAAGCCCTTGTAAAAAAGTCCCTCTCCAGCTCTCCTGTAGGCCCCTTTCAGGTACTGGAAGGTTGCTATAAGTTCTCCCTGCAGCCTTCTCTTCTCCAGGCCGAACAACGCCAACAGTCTGACAAAGTGCTGAGCAAGGGGAAAGCACCACCTGGTCAATCCCCAACTCAGCCATAGATGTTTCGTTTAATAAAAAACACATTTTAAAAAAGAATCCTTTAGGGATTTTTTTAAACTGTGTAGGACAGATCTGCCCTTTTAGAATCATCTGAGATCCTGACACTTTCTCCCTAGCACATCTTCTCCTGATTCTAAAAAATCTCTGAACTCTACTAAATATCAATTCCTAGAGGCATCCTGATAACTAGTAACAGCAAGTCATTCACTCTGTCCTCTAGAAAAAAAATCAAAGTCTGCTTTCTGATATCTCCCCTGATCTGAAATCCTTGCAAATTCAACCTGCATGCTCAGTTAGGCTCCCTGCCCTCATGCCACTCTCCTTCACAGAAGTACTCCTCATCACACCATTAGGTATCGACATCTCCTCCACTTCTGAGGGTACATCATGTAATGTAGTTCTTCAGTTGGTTTCACTGGCTGCAAGACATGCACATCCTGGCATTGAAAAGCCAGCCTACCACCTTCAGAGCTCTGCTCTTTGGTTATACTTACAATCAGTACAGCTGGGAGGCTGATCTGCTGGAAAGCAACTTCACAGAGAAGCATCTGGGAGTGCTGGCAGACAGGTTTGCCACGAGTCTGCAATGTGCTCTCGTGGCCAAGAAGGTCAATGGTACCCTGCGGTGCATTAAGAAGAGTAGGGCCAGCAGGTCAGGGGAAGTTCTCCTCTCCCTCTACTCTGTCCTAAATCAGGCCACATCTGGAGAACTGGGTCCAGTTTTTGGGTCCCCAGTTCAATAGGGACAGGGAACTACTGGAGAGAGTCCAGCAGAGTGACATGAGCATGATTAGCATCTTTCTTATGAGGAGAGGTTGAGAGACCTGGGGCTCTTTAACCTGGAAAATAAAACAGTCTAAGGGGAGATCTTACCAATGCTGATCAGTATCTAAAAGGTGGAGGACATGAGAATGGCACTGGGCTTTTCTCAGTGATAGGACGGGTACAAACCATCACACAGGAAGTTTCACTTGAACTTAAGAAGAAACTTCTTTGCTGTGAGTGTGCCAGAGCCCTGGACCAGGCTGTTCCAGAGCAGTTAGAGAGTCACCTCTGGGGGGGCTTTAAAATCTGCCTGGACATAGCTATCCTGTGCAGTCTAAGCAAAGCTGCATCAGCAGGGAGGTTGGACTAGACAATGCCCAGAGGTTCCATCCAACTCCTACCATCCTATGATTCTATGATTCAGATGCTAAAATTCCTTTCCATAAAGCTTTTTTTAAATACTTGAAATCCACCACGGCTTCATCTGTGCAAGCAGAACAAGCTTTTTGATCTCAGGAGTAGAAGTGACCCTGGAAGCTCATGCAAGCTTAAGAGGTACCACATCAAGGGATGAACAACAGGGAAGCTGAACTCTGAGAGCTGTATCAAAAGAATGATTTTTTAAATTATTATTTTATTTTATGAGCATTTCCACCTGTTTTCTACCCTTTCTGTTTTGGAAGGGAGTTAGAGTGCCCCGTTCAGGCATGAAATGGCAGCTTGCAGATGAGGAACAGGGCTGACACCTGCAAAGGTACAGGGAGGATTAAAAGATATCACACAAGTAATGCAGTGATGCATTGCAAGAGACAATCGGGAGTACCATTAACGTACGCTCCCAGGCGGAGAGACAATCAAGAGTACCATTAACATACTCTCCTAGGCATACATTAGTTGGCTATTTGTGTCCATAATGAATCAGAAAAGTTGTGTAGGAGACAACCTACAAACACCTCAGATTCTGTGAGATGCTGCTGATGGAACAGCACCAGAAAAGCTTGTGTGGCAAAATCGCCTGAGCAAGACTGGCACACCAAGAAGGAATCCTGTCCCTTTAATATCTGAAGCTTAATACTTAGCAGTTTAATTCATCTTTTCTCCATTTGCCTACTCTTCACATCTTCCCCACTGTCCTGGAAGGCTAATAGGCCTAAACATGTCTTAGCTTGCCCCACCTTTCTGCTGATGAGGGAAGTGAGGGTGGGAGGAAAACAAAGGCTTGGGCCATTATGTCTCCTCCCAAAGTGTACCCACAGGTGTTTAGGTACTTGTTAGTGTCTTGCCCAACTGTGGGTAAGCAAGACCTGGTTTCACCTAATATGGTCAGTTTTGCAAATGCCATTCTGATTGGCGAATCTCTGTGGCCAAAGAAGCCACTACACTTGGGCAAATAAGCTAAGTTGAGCTAAGTTGCAAGCAGTTGTGCTGCTGCCTCTGCCTCACTGCTCTGCTTTCTGTTCTGCTCAGACAACATGCCCTGCCTCACTGCTCTTGGCTTGAACAACATGTTCTGCTCTGCCTGTACTTCAGACCAGCTTAACCCTGATTTATTGGGCTTGAACTACTTGGAAACTTCAGTGCCTCAAGTTTACGAGGAGAAGGCATTAAGTACCTCACACCATGGTGAGAAATGCCACCGACGTTGTGCTCTCTGCACCTCTGCAAACCTCCATGCTAAGAGGAACCAGAATCAGGTCAGAGATGGTCTGCCTCTTTCCCAGCACCCTGCTAGAGCCTGGGAAGATCTAGAAGCCTCCCAACGGCTATCAGGACACCGAGCAGGTCCAACACTGCCACAAAGGAGCCAGGCACTATCTCTGAATTCTACTCCGCCACTGTGAATAGAACAGACTTTCCCTAGAGCTCCAGGCTGTCTATTTCTAAGTGGGGCAGAGTCATTTTGTGGCTAAACTTTTCCAACTTTCTGATTCTCCTAAATCACTGAATTACCCATAAGCATCCTTGTGAAGATCTTCTGACCAAATTAGAACCCAAATTTAACTAGTTTGTATATAGTTTGTGGGTGGGGCTTTTTGTAATTCTTGCCTCATTAATTGCCCCAACTAATTCACCCACACAACAGATTCTAACCTGGACACATCCACGTGCAGAGCCAGCACCACAGTATGCCAAGGAATGCCACACTTGTCCAGTGACTGAGGAACAGATGTGCAAAGAGGTGGCAAAACAACTCTCCTCAAGGCACTGCTCGTGACTCGTTATGGATTCCTCCACGGCAGGTGGTCAGAGAGCCTCAAACTTTTCAGTTCCATGACAAAACACCATCACATCATCTTTGGACCCTTCCAAACCTACAGTAAGTGCAGGCCCAGAATATGATCTTCATTGTGTCCTTTCTTCAGGTTTCAGCTCTTCTCTGTCCTGTGCTTCTTTATTTTCACCCTGACCTGAAAGCCCAGTGTGATCGGATGCATCTTTTGCTGCTCTGTGTAAACACTGACCAGAAATCCCTGCACTGATGGTCTGCTGTTTGATGTTATCTGATCTAAATCTCAAACTTTCTTGTTTAACTATTTGTTTTGATGGTTGCTTGACCATTTCAACATGCTTCAGCTGCTAGTAGGAAGCAGCATCATTTTTAAGACTGAGCACAGCAGGTTCAGGTTCCATCACAGTACAGGCCCTGGGAGACAAAATCCTGGGAAAAATAGTCTTAAACTGCACTGAAAAAAAATTTATTTTCCATCTTCCCATAAGCAAAGCCACAATGTATTGTTATTTGTGCACTGGAGTGCAAGGTGCATGTTGCCACAGAGCTCCATCAGAAATGACCAAAGTTGTGGAGCTACTCAATAAATCGTATGGAACAACCCAAAGTGTGCACTGAACACTGTGTGATCACTGAAAGGGTGATACTCCTTGTAGGGAGGAGGTCTTCCAGCATTTCTTTCACCCAGAAGGGACACAAGCTCTGGAGTCACTCTGATGATGTGGCACAGCACAAGGACAATGAATAGGTCAAGAATCAAGACCCATCCAGCCCAGAAAACAGTTAGCAACACACTGTGACAATGAAGGTGGCTTTTGTGTTGGGTGGTGTTGGTTTTTTTTCACTAGCACAGACCTTTTCAGAGACAAGAATTCTGCATGCTTGTTATTGATGTTCTTGTTCCTCCAGCAATGAGCCAAGTATGTTCCTCTTGAGTAGTTTACTTTGAGGAAGAGGAGGCTGAGGGGAGACCTCATTGCTGTCTACAGCTACCCGAAGGGACATTGTGGAGAGGCTGCTGCTGGGCTCTTCTCACAGGTAGTTGGAGACAGAACAAGGGGGAATGGCCTCAGGCTAAGGCTGGGGAGGTTTAGATTGGACATTAGGAAGAAGTTTTTTTACGGAGAGAGTGGCCAGGCACTGGAATGAGCTGCCAACCCTGGATGTGTTTAAGGGTGGTTTGGATGTGGTGCTTAGGGATATGGTTTAAAGGTGAATCTTGTAGAGTAGAGTTATAGATTGGATTTGGTGATCCTGAGGGGCTTTTCCAACCTGGATGTTTCTGTGATTCTGTGAGTAGCAGCACCTCATAAAGAAATGAAAGGCACAATCTCTGCCCCAAGCAGTTTACAGTGGAATGAGAAAATGTGGTAAAAAGACAGGGAAGTGGAACAAGAGAAGTGATGGCTCATGGTGTCAGGAAGGCACCTGCTCTTATGGCCCAAGCATCTGCTACAGCCATGTTTTAAATAGCTTGCAGCAGCCTTCAAGACCATGTCTGTTCTAGGAACACTGCTGAGCCAGCGTGGCAAGCCTAACTTTGCCATGAGTGATTCCATACTCCACATCTCTCTTTTACTCTGCCATGAATGATTCCCTTCTCCAAATACCTCTTTGCCATGAATGATTTCTTCTCTAAATCCCTCTATTCCTTTGCTTGCCATGCTATTGTTTCTCTAGGATCCATTTGCCCATTCATCCTGATTCCAGCTGGGAAATACCAGCTCTATAGGAGCTGACAGAACAAGACTGTATTCACAGGTCCTAACATTTCACTCATGTTTCCAACCTCACCATGGTTTTTGGAGCAAGGGCAACACAAACAGCCTGGCACTCAGCCATGCTAACAATCTACTTGACTCTTTCCAGGACTACAACCTAAATCTGTGTCTGCTGAGTGTCGTGGTAGGCCTAAACAGGCCTCTTGGGCTTGTACATGTCCTGGCTTGTGCAGACATGTTTTTCTGCTGTTTTGGGGAGAGAGCAACCGCGGGAAAGGGGACAAAGGACCTGGCACCACAAAGTCTGGGGTCCGGGGCCTGTCCATCACCTGTGGTTGCTAGGGGGCACATGATTGCCTTGTGCAGGGCCCGTGATCTGCCCAAAAAAGGATAAAGCAAGCCTATGGCTTCACCCAATATGGCAAAATCTTGGGTAACTGCCATTTGATTGGCTATCTTGTGTCCAAAGGTCCAATTGATCTTTGGGCTGTGTTATAAAGGAGCAGGGAACACGGGGTGCGTGCCTTCCACCATTACAGATGCCTGCTTGCATCCTGCCTGCTGCCTCCACGCATTCGCCAGCGTGATACAGTGAGACATCCTGCCTGTAAGAGCCTGCTTCCAGAGCCAGCCAGGATCAGGTCAGAGATTGTCTCCTCTTCCCCAGCGCTCAGGAGCCTGGAGAAACTTTAAAGCCTCCGGCAACTTTCAGCCCGGCAACACGGGAAACCCCGCCACGTGCTTAGGGTATTATTTTCCTGTGATATATTTTTGTGAGTAAATACCAAGCCTCTTGTAATCATTGATTGCCTTCTGCCATAAGCAGAAAGCTGCTTCTCGGGTCCATCTAGTGAACAAGCGGCGTACTGGCCGCAGGTGGTATATTGACCACAAACCTTCTCTTTTCCAGTTTGGTTTGAGTTCTGTTAATATATATATTTAACAGTTATTTCCAGATCCTGTTATAACCTGTATATAGTTTCCTAACGTTGCAAAGAGCCTGTTACTATTGTTATTATTAAATGGTGGTAGGGGGTTGTGCGAGTTCCGATTGTTTAATATTAATAAATTATATATTAATATTTTTATAATATCGTCTCGCTGTACCTAATTACCCCTCCCCGACACTGAGATAAAGCAAGAGTTTGACTTCCCAACTGTCACCTTAGTCCCCTGCCACCTCCATTCCCCAGTCAACTGCCTTCTTGTGCCTTTCTGTCCCCTCCCATTTCAAGCAGGAGAGCTATTCACAACCAAGGCAGTGGGCTTCATCGCAATGCAGCCTCCTATGACTAATGGTCAAGAAACTGAAATAAAGATACTGATGATAAGCATTTGATCCACCAGATGAGAATTTTAATCAGTTCACAGCCTTCTGCACTAAATCTCTGTGTGGTATTCCCCCCCCGCCCAGGAAAACACAATGGAAAAATCAAACCTCTCAGCCCAGCTCACCCCAGCTGCTCATACCATACCCAAAAGTACATCACTGCAACTCCACAAAGTACCTTATCCTCCCTTCCACCTCCCCTGCCACCATCCTGCATCATAACCCTGGCAGTCACTAAATGACAACACACAGGATTTAGAGCTCAATTATTTGACTTGAGCCTCTTGTTGGTTGCCTGTAGAGCCCCATACCATCTGATTTCTCTGCTCTTTTCACTGCTCTCTCTTTGGAAGTTGATCAATAATGTATTATCAACAACATGAAAGGTGAGTCTGTGTACAAACAAACAAACATCCTACTCCATATCACAAGGCAATTATGTCCATTTAGTGTCTCAGGCCCCCAGGAAAGTCTCCTACTTGATAAAAAGTAAAGCTAATTACTAGCCAAGGTTTGAGATACCTTGGCTGTGCAAAAGAATCATTCCAAATTGAGATGCTCTATTAAGACAACCAACCATTTTTAACAGCAAAAGGCTAGCTCCTTAAGGGTTACTTACATAGCAAATCACACCTCTTCAGTATTACCTTTTAAATTGTATGTTGCTGTGATTTTAAACAGCATCAGCATAGGTGCACACACACCACACTTATCAGCACATGAGATGCACACAGAGAAAAGAGGATAAAAAGGAGATTCAATTGTGCATTTTTTTTCCATAGATAAGCCATTTTTATTGCATCTCTTAAAATGATAGCTTGAATAGAAAGTACTTTCTTCCATATACTTTAAGTAAAGGCTAGCAGATCCTTCCCATCCTTCAATGACCTGCAATGTTTATCTTACAACACATTACAGAGGTGCCACAAAAGGCACCTTCATTCTCACGAGTGCTGAGCCCACATAGCACTTTTCCACAGCTAAGGCTGCTCAATCACCTCTCACGCTCCACCTTCAGTCCATTTGTACCACTCATTCCTCATTTGTCAAAAGGCTGACCAACTTCATTCACTTGATACCCAAAGATGTGGATCCACTTGTAAGCCTGTGGGACCAACTCCACTCCACCTGGGAGTCACCGGGCATTTAAAACTTCCTGTGCTGTGTTCAACGCATGGAATGGACTCCTCGCGCAGCACACCACGATGCTTGCTGCGCTGATTTTTCAGGAAGTCTCTTCATCCTCCCTGCTCCAAACCAGACTGCTCTTCTGCAAGCAGAAGGTGAAAAACTCTCCACCTTTGTTTCCAGTTTCCGCCCTCTTAAAGAAGAATGAGAGAACACTGCAGCCACAGAAACAAAGTCGCCTGCATGCTCATACACACATGGAACAACTTGACAACGACCAAGCATCTCTCTAGAGGATATCGGTACTTGCAGTTTCAAAACAATTATTCTCTGTATTTAGACCCCAGTAGATGATGCTTTTATGCTTCAGTTGATAAGGATGCCCAGAAAGGCAAGACTGCCATGTCTCCTCTAAGCTACTGACAGGCAATTTCAGTTAGAGTAACTTTAACTGTCATGTGTCTGTTAGCGAGTAAACTGTAAACATATCCCATGAATAACACACAGAGGGCACACGCTCAAGGAAGTTCTCCTTGAACAGAAGCATTCCTTAAGCAAGATAAAATCCCACTTTCCCAATTGCCTGTTCTTGGGAAGCTTCCTTCAAAAAAAAAAAAAAAAAAAATCAAACCTCTTGTTGTCTGTCCAATTTACACTCTCATTTAAGAATTCTGGTGGATAAAAGACAGACAATTTCCAAGCATTAACAAATGCTGGAGTTCTGCCAGTCACTGCTGGTACCTTCAATGCTGCCTGCCACCTTGTCCTCAGAGTAAAAGCAGCATGTCTATGAGCAGGATCCAGCCACAGCACATGACACAGAAATAAACAAAACCTACATCTTCGATGCCTGGTATGTGAGAACTCAAGAGTGGTAGGTGAGAGCAGACACAGGAGATACCACAAAAGGGAAAGCAGGAAGAGTAACACCTTCTCCCAAACTCCAGAGCTGCAAATCAACTCCCTTTGAAGCTGACACTGCTGTCAGGATGGGAAGAAGGAAAGGAGCTCTGCTTTGCCCCCAGCTCTCTAGCAATGTTTTCCCACCTCCTGCACTCTGCCAGCTCAAGCATTTACCTAACCTCCTCTCCACTAGCTGAATGAAGATGTTAAAACACCCAGATGGCAGCCCCAGGGTGCCCACACTTTCCTAACACATGCCATTCTTCTCTCTAGCTCCAGCTCCACAGCATCCTGACCACTGCCACTCACTAACAGAGGCAATTCATTTGCCCTAAAAACGCCAGAAGTATTGACTAGCTCCTTTCCTTTCAAGGTGCAGAGCCCACATCCAGAGTTTTGCATGCAAGCACACAACTTCCAGCTACATTTTCAGCCATGACATCCTTACATTAGAGCACATATAAACAGTGGAGCCGTAAGCAGCTGGAAATGAAGGTACTTCCAGCTCCCCGTGATAGCAGTGCAGTTGCCACCAACGGAAACATAACAAGTGAAAAAATCATAGAATCATAGAATGGTAAGGTTGGAAGGAACCGCAAGGATCATCTAGTTCCAATCCCCTGCCATAGGCAGGGACACCTCCCATTAGTACAGGTCACTCAAGGCCTCCTCCAACCTGGCCTTCAACACCTCCAGGGAGGGAGCAGCCACAACCTCCCTGGGCAACCTGTGCCAGTGTCTCACCACCCTCACTGCAAACAACTTCCTCCTAACATCCAGTCTAAATCTCCCCTCTGCCAGTTCAAACCCATTGCCCCTTGTC